>JAASAO010002941.1:0-88796 GCA_017311375.1 Mytilus coruscus
ATTATATCTAAGAGCATTTAAAAAGCAAATTTTTGCAATATTTAAATTTTTAAAGCCCAAATCTTGATAGTTGAAATTATTTGATTTAAACATCAAAATTAAACATCCAAATTTCAATATTAAAATAGCCATAGTTTCTATGATATATATCCTATGGCCATGAAACTTGGCCAACTATTTAATAATTCCCTAAGATTAGGTCATGCAAAGTTTAATTAGAATCGGTCAAGTCTTTCTATACTATTAGGTCCGAGAACACAGTTATCGTCCTTAGATTTTCGTTGTCTACAAATATAGTCCCTAGTGTGGACAGTGTATAACTTGCAAATTTTGTTCATACACTTTCCAAATTTATTTCTTTATATTTTATGCATGAAATATTAAGTAAAGGGATGAAATTACATGTTAAAAAATTTGGGTGCTGAATCTTTATGTTGAGTAGTGACTTGGTCCAGTTCAAAAGGTCAAAACTAGTATGTCTGAAGCTGTCAAACTGAATTTTAGACCCCTTAACATAGAATTGTCAATATTTTGAGTTAGAGCTGGTAGGCTTTTCTATAATTTTGATATTATTTGTCCCAATAGTAGTACACTACACTGTAAAAATCTTTTGAGATAGAGCAGGTGCGATTTTTTAATTTGAATTTGTTGTCTAAAAGAAATGCACTACGAAATAACTGTGTTCTCAGGCCAGTTGGTCTGCATGAAAGGGCTGATTACGTACTACACGGTTCTGTACTGGATTATATCGTGGGAGATCCAGTGGCTACATATTTATATATATTATTTTGTGCACAAGTCCTTCGTCTTAAATTTTCGAATTTTATAACATAGGCTCTTAATATTATTATTTTTTCACAGCGAAATATTGAATTCAATTTCCTCTTTTAAATCACTGTCTCAAATACTTCTGGATTAACCCGTGCATATGTGCTTTCTGTTAAGTTACATCATTATGTGTTTGCATTGCTACAAATTTATGAAATATAAATAAAAGTACTCGGTGATGTTGGCTAAACGTAAATGAGACGATAAAGGTAGCCAAAATACAGAAGACAAATATGGCACTATTTTAAAGTTGATATGTTTGTTCAATAAATTTTCGCTATTCATATTCTATCGTCAATATATCACATCCTCCTCCTCGACCCTACCCACGTTTCAGTGTATCCCCATCTCCTCTTTAAATGTAATAACATGAATAAACCCCTCACAAAATATTTTTAATATTTTCTTTACAAAATTCTGCATAACCTTTAACTAAGCTCTATATATCTTCTTATGTGCAAATGTTCTGATATGATGTGCAAATGTACTTATATGATGTGCAGATGTACTTAAATGATGTGCAAAGATCCTTATATGATGTGCAGATATACTTATATGATGTGCAAATATACTTATATGATGTGCAAATATACTTATATGATGTGCATTTTGCCTTATATTATGTACAAACACCTTTATATGATGTGGTTGTGTCATTATATTATGTGCTTGTAACATTATATGATGTGGTTCGAATTACTTCATTATATGATGTCAAAACGTACTTATATGGTGTGATTTCATCGTTGGTATGGTCAATAAACATGATGACGATTTGAACGATTACTCTCCACGTCATAACTGATTCGATCTGCTTCTCCGGAATTACGGCTCAAATCTGTAACTATCCCTAAATAACCTCGTTTTAAAGATGAAAAAATATCATCTGATATTGTTGGAAAACTGTCAAAATATGAATTGCAAAGTTTAAATTTAATTGATGGGTCGATAATAATGAACATAGGGTTAAAGTTATTAAATTATGGGTCCTGGACTGTGTACTGAGAACATGGAGTTCAAATAATTGATCTACCAGAGGATATTCTGCATTTTATATTTGGAATGCCAGTATACTGTTTCTGATTTAGCAGCTCCAGCCTCGTATCATATTCCGAAAGTGCATTTTTAGAAAAAAATGAGACAGTGTAATTTAATAAAAATCAACGTTTCAAACGTTTCGGAGGAAGATTTAGATCCATTATGATTAATACAGGAGCTAGTTGAAGAATTTCCTTGCTGTGGCAAAAATATGAAAAACAACTTTATTGCAAAGACAGCTATACCGATATTATTGTTTCCTCTTTTGAATTGCCGCTTTATCTTAATTCATTTCCTAAACCAATTAAATCACAGTCATTTTAAAAGTGTTTCAAAACAATAGCTATAAAATTTTCTACTCATGCATAATTATACTGGTATGGATAATTGTTTGATTGATTTATTGAATGATTGATTTGTGTTTAACGCCACTTTCAGCACCATCGTGCTATTTCGTGGCGGTCAGTTTTATTGGTGGAGGAAGCCGGAGTGCCCGGAGAGAACCACCGACCTTCGGTAAGAAAACTGACAATTCTAGTCAATTAAGATTGAGTCGAGCGTACCTGCCACGTGCGGGATTCGAACTCACAACTTAAGTGTGGACATGCTAGTGATACAGTTGTTCGACTACTTAGACCACTCGGCCACCGACTCAAGGCCTCGAACTTTAAACAGGGCTAAGGCTAGTTTTCTTTTTATTTGGGGAGTATTTTTTTAAAGTTTGATTTCAGATTTCTTGAAAAGATATTATTTGTTTAAGAAGGAAGCAAACACCATTGAAAATGTCTTTCGTATTTAGAGGTAGTTTCTTCTATAAGAAGTTGATACACAAACATTTTTTGTAAATTTTGCATTGCTGGTCATTTAAAATAGCTGTTCAAGTTTCTCTTTATATATTACTTTTCTCAAGATATTAGTAAAAAGACGTAAAATGGACAAAAATCGGACATTGGAAGGGTAATAACTCCTGTAAGGCACCGGTTATTTGTAACCTAAAAAGGGATAGGAGGAAAATGGAATGGGTATCCAATTTTTATACGAAAGCAAAATTTGCGGCCGTATAATTGTATGGCGATGTCGTCGTCGTCGTCGTCGTCCGAAGATATTTGGTTTCAGGCAATACCTTGGATCTCTATCAAAATTGTTCCACAAGGTTCCATACCACAAAAGAAGTTTGGGATTGATTTTGGGGGTTATTGTCTTAACTGTCTAGGAATAAGGGGCCATAAACAAGCATATGCATTTTTGTTTTGTTTCAGGACAATAACTTGTGTATAAGTATATGGATCTCTATTAAATTGTTCTGCAAGGTTCCATACCAAAAAGGAAGGATTGATTTTGGGGTTATTGTCTTAACTGTTTAGGAATAAGGGGCCACAAACAAGCATTTTTCTTGTTTCAGGACAATAACTTGTATAAGTATATGGATCTCTATGAAATTGTACTACAAGGTTCCATACCAAAAAGGAAGGATTGATTTTAGGGTTATGGCCTAACTGTTTATGAATTAGGGACAAAAAGGGCCAAAACAATACTTTTTAATACTTTGTATAAATTGCTGATTTCTTGACCAATTTCAGTGGGGTTTATTTTCAAAGTCTTGAATCTTGGGGTTCTTACATATGTTAAATCTAACCGTATGTATTTATATTTTGGATTTTGGGCCCCGTTTTCAAATTGGTCTACATTCAAGTCCAAAGTGTAAAAAATTAAACTTTGTTTGATTTCAACAAAATTAAATTCTAGGTTTTTTTTTTGATATACTGAATCTAACCATGTATTTATATTTTTGATTTTGGGTCCAGTTTTCAAGTTGGTCCAAATCGGGGTCCAAAATTAAACTTTTGATTGATTTCAACAAAAATTGAATGCATGGGGTTCTTTGATGTGATGAATCTAACCGTGTATTTACATTTTGGATTTTGGGCCCGTTATCAAATTGGTCCACATTGAGGTCCAAAGTGTCCAAAATAAAAAATAAATTATTTCATTAAAAATTAATTCTGGATGTACTCTGATATGCTGAATCTAACCGTGTATTTAGATTTTGGATATTGGACCATAATAGGTAGATTTCAAATTTTAAGATTTTTAAACTCATTCATTCTATGCCAGAAACCTATGCTGTGTCAAATATTTAATCACAATCCAAATTCAGACCTACTGTTGTGTCCATACTTGCCCATACTGTTAAGGGTTCGACCTCTGCGGTTGTATCAAGCTGCGTCCCGCCTACGCGGAGCATATTATAAATGCTTCAAATGGGGAATCGAATTTGAGCAATTCTGTATTTCAAACATGCAAATATTATAGCATGTATGATGAATACACTACATCAGTATCTGATTATTTAGCAGGAGTGTCTTACACTTGATTCAAATGTCATATCTGTATCTCTTATGTCATCGTTTTTGGCTTCAATTTTTTCGCCTCGCTCCGCTCGCCTCAATTGTTTCAACATTTTCTTCCAAGAGAGTATTTTTCATCTGCAGCTAAAATTGAATGAAAGTGTGCTAAATATTAATGAGACCATAACCGGCATAGCCAAATAAAGTTTTTGAGGTCGCAAACAACTTCCACACTTGAAGTTCTAGATCCACTACTGATGCTATATTTTATACTTATAATAGAAAAAAATTGTAATAAAATTGTAATCATTTTTTGCTATAACGAACAGAAGTATTGAGAAATATATGTGTGCGTGGGGTGTTGAATTTTGATGTCTTTGGAAAGAAAGTGACCAGTCCTCGGTAGTTGACTTTTGATTTCAGTAATGTTTAACTATTTTTTTGTAAATCTATTCTTGCCTACCATTTTGCAAGGAAGGTTTCTCTATACATAAGTTATCTAGATAATAGTCAATAAAACAACAAAACTCATAAAAGCCCAAACTGCCCAAATGGGACCTTTTCTATAGAGCATGTTCAGACAGTTTTATTTCACCCTTTTTTAAATCTATTGTAGTTTTCAAGATAAACTCAAAAATTAAAAGCCGCCGCTGAATCTCCCGAACTGATCCGGTATCAAGAAGTAAAATTATTTCAAGGGTTCACAATTTTGGTATGCTTGGAGGACAAATATCTATAAAACATTATTTTTATTTGTATAAAATGTGTTAAAATTCATACCAAGATACGTATACTCGAGTCTTTATCCAAAATCTATATGAAAAAGCTAGGGCTAACTATTTGGGCATTGCTGTAGATTGTCTATTACTCACTATTTCAACTGTTACAGTTTCTACCCATAAACTATTATTTAAAGCCAATTACTCCTACAAGGATTCATCGCCGGAATAAATTTGGTGGAAATAGGAAGTACATGTAGGAATATATCTTGACATTCTGCGCATTTTTTTAATGAAAAAGTGGTTTATTAATACTATTTCCCGTTGCGTTTCAATGGAAACTATGTGCCACTGTGACCAGTATCGGCAACCTATCAATAGTAAATGGTAATCATTGAAAGGGTCTCCTAATCACCAATCATGTAGACTTTCCAAACATATAGCAGTTTCAGTGAAGAGGAAAATTTTTAAATTGACCAGTCTAATTCAAAGATTGACTCTGGTGGTATTATTTCTTACCAATTGGAACTAAATGAGGGTCTTTTGTATAGGAATGTCAATATATTATTCTTGCAAAGATTTATTAAAATTGGCTGAGATGTTTCAGAGAAAAGGTGAACATGTGAAAAAGTTTACGGACGACATATGCTTAATGACGAGAATAGCTCACAAGGCCTTATAGACCTGTATGACAATAACAGTCACTGTTGGAAAATCGAACTAAAAGTGCTGTTTCTTTGCTTTTTGTGTGCTTTTGCTGTGCATGTTTTGATTTTGTGTCATGGATGGATACCACATGTCCTTTGTTTTTCTATTTTATTTGTAAAGAGATATTTTTAACATCCTCAGTTCTCAAGCTTTAATACCTACGGAGCACTAATGGTCTTGAGATGTAAAGTCCAGCGCGGAGATATAAAGTCCATTGAGGTGTAAAGGAAATGTATATCTACAGCGCTGGACATTATATCTACAGCGTTGGACTTTTAATCTACATCGCTAGACTTTACATCTCCAGCTCTTGACTTTAAATCTATAGCGCTAGATTTTACATCTGCAGCGCTTCACTTTTAAAAAAACACAACTCTTGATCTGTATGAGACCAACAGGGCTCAGTAAACAATAAATTAATGCAGTTTTTTTATGTTCAGTTAGGCACCAATCTGATTAAAATACAGATCCTGTGTGTCCAAGCTTTGCTTACAAGGGTCTGAAAACGCTCCATTCTACTTTCTGGTTTAAAGACCATTTGGGATTCTCTGGTTTTGTCGGATTGATACACACCTTCAAAAATTTAAAAGCTGAAATTTCTTCGGCTAATGTAATATTTACCAGAACAGAAAGTAAAATGGAGTGTTGTCAGATCCTTGTAATCAAAGCTTGGACACAGGATCTGTATTTTAATCAGATTGGTTAGACACTGACTATTAATCTTTTGTTGGCGGGAGCATGTGTATTTACTTGGGCTCAGGACAAACATATTTATCGACTTTAATAAACATTTTTTTCAACAAGATATTTTTTTTTAATTTCATTGTTGTTTTATTTTTCTCTAACTTTCATTTGAAACAAACTATTTTTCTCGCTTCCTTCTGAAATAAATAATGTCTTTTCAAGAAATTTGGAATAAAAAATTAAAAAAGAAAACATGCCTCTTCTCTCGTCCCTTTCCCCTCCCCTCCCCTCAAAGAAAGATGAACGGTTGGTACTTTAGCCATTTTAACAGTTCGATGCTTTGAGTCTGGAGGTGTACACAGGCAATTTTTCCAACGTGATTTTAACATGAGAATCACGTGATATTCACGTTGTCCACACCACGTGAGTAGAACGTGAAACGAGCAGAAACGTAATATTCACGTTGTGAGCACAATGTGATTAAAACGTTGGTCACACGTGATATTCACGTTGTGTATAATGCCACATGATATGAACGTGATAATACAACGTGATATTCACGTTAAATATATACCACGTGATATAAACGTGATAATACAACAGGACATTTATGTGAAGCAGCCACTTGGAAAAATGAAATATTGTCTTTGTTGTACTCATTGACATATCATTTTTTCTTGGCCATCTCTATTTGAAGATGTTTCTCTGGTTCTTTATCTTTAAAGTACGGTAAAAGTGTGTTAAACATCAATAAATTGTCTTGTAGGTTATAACTGTTTATCAGCTACCTCATATGCATGTTTAATGTACCTGTATCATCCTGAATATGTATGTAATATTTGCGGCTGGATGTTTAGCATCCATCAAAACTTAACTATCATTACAATATATTTTAATCCAAATCTTATTTCAATGTTTAAAAGGAAGTCGAATTCGAAATTGCACAACAAATTATGCAAAACCAAATGTATACCAAACAACAATTCAATACAAACAAGCTATTTTACAATGTTCATTCTTCAAGAGTTGTGTCCCTTGTAGGTTTATCATGATCTAAAATAGTCAGCTTACGACTAAAAATGGGCCCAGATAAGCATTTTAGTAGTTTCCAGACAATAACTTGTGTTTAAGTGTATGCATCTCTCTGATATTATATGATATTTATACGGGGAGGTGTCAGAAACCTATTATGTGTCAAATATTTAATTACAATCCAAATTCAGACCTGTATCAAGTGCTAATATTATGTCCATTTTTGCCCCAACTGTTCAGGGTTGGACCTTTGCAGTTGTATCCAGCTGCGCTCAGCAAAGCAAATTATTTTCAATTGGTGAATTTTATGTTGTACTATCATAACTATGGTTACAGTCATGACAGTAGTCTTCTTTGTATTAATTATTAATAAAACTTCAGAATTTTAAACTTTTGCCTCAAATCCGTGCAACTACATTTAAGTCTTGCTTGAACTGAAAGTTAAGGTACATGTACATGTAGATTACTACTTTTCTGGTGACAGTACTACTTGAAGGTAGAATTTATATGCCTGATGCATTACCTTACATGTATATATTCACTTGATACACGAACATCCAACATGGCCTATGCAAAAACAACTTGCACTTACATACATGTATGTAATCCATGTGATATTAATATGAAATTCACATCACAATCATGTGAAAAAATAGACCTGAAAATAACACAACTTTTACACATTAGAATAACGTGGAAAAATCAACATGTGAAATTAACACAATATTTACACGTTAAAATCACGTTAAAAAATTTACATGTGAAATTAACCCAATATTTACACGTTAAAATCACGTTAAAATTTTTACATGTGATAATGATGTTATATTTGAACGTGAATATCACGTGATCAGATTAAAACGTGATTATCACGTGAGAATATCATGTTTGTAAAATACACGTGATATAAACGTTTAACCAGTGTGATACACACGTGTGAAAAACGTTGTTATCACGTGATGAGCACAAACGTGAAACACACGTTGGAAAAAATTGCCTGTGTATAAAAGCAGCTTCCACGAAATTTAAGTCCCAAAAGACCTCTGGATGTTTGTGCGAAGACCCTTTTATGTTGCGGGTAGCTGTGTAGATGAAGCAGTAATAAAAATGTGAGCAAACGAAATTAAAATAAAACTGCGGGCAAATGTAATGATTTTTACGTGCAAATGTAAGTGCAAAGTAATGTACCGAGTTAAATCTCATCCCAAATCTCCTTTCATCCATCCCGGTATAATTTTACATGTGTAGAAACGTTTATAGCTTATAATATAAAATACAATTAAAAATGACTGTGATTTAATTGGAATAGCAATACAGCTAAAGTTCTTTATCGTATTTTTACCAAAGCAGGGAAATTTTTCAACTAGCTCCTTTTTTGGTGGATCTAAATCTCCCTCCGAAATGTTTGAAACGTTGATTTTTGTTAAATTGCACTGTCTCATCTTTTCTATGAATTGCACTGTATCCTTTTTTCTATAACTTTCACTTTCGCAAGTTGATACGAGGCTGGAGCTGCTAGATCAAAAACAGTAAACTGGCATTAAAAAAACGCAGATTATTCCCTGGTAGATCAATCAAATATTTGAATTCCAGGTACAGTCGACGACCCAAAATATCAATCTAATTAAAATTCATATCTATATTTACTCGCGTCCTCGTACATAATTATAAGAGTATAACGTATGTTCTTTATTTTATAGACCCGTCGATAAAACCTAAACTATGCAAATCATATTTTGAGAATTTTCAACAATATCTAATGAGATTTTTCATCTTTAAAACGAGGTAGCAACGTGCCAAGGTTTAAAATCTCATTCATTTTCCAAACGATAGTTACAGATTTGAGCCGTAATTCCGGAGAAGCAGATCGGAATCAGTTATGACGTAGAGAGTAATCGTTCAAATCGTACGTTTTGACATCATATAATGAAGTAATCCGAACCACATCATATAATGTTACAAGCACATAATATAATGACACAACCACATTATATAAAGAATTTTGAACATAATATAAGGAAACTGCACATCATATCAGGATCTTTGCACATCATATAAGTACGTTTGCACATCATATAAGTACATCTGTACATCATATAAGTACATTTGCACATCATATAAGTATATTTGCACATCACATAAGGATCTTTGCACATCATATAAGTATATTTGTACATCATATAAGTTGGTTTGCACATCATATAAAGATGTTTACACATCATATAAGGATATTTGCACATCATATAAAGGTGTTTGCACATCATATAATGACAAGTGCACTTCATATAAAGGTAAATGCACATCATATAATGAAAATAGGCATAATAAGACAGTTTTGGCGTTCCAGATATCAAGGACATTTCATTTTATTTACAAGTTGATAAATACTAAGTGGCAGTGCCCACAGTTTTGAAAGAAAATGGCTGTGAAATATATAATTCAGTTTCTTTTACAAGTAAGAAATGTTTAGATAACATTCAAACTCAGGCATTACGTAAATGAACCGACTCAGTGAGATCCGATTCTTTGAAATCTCTACCAAACTGAAATGGATGATCCGCCTCATAAAATAAGTAGACAGAGTCCGACTAATGATGCGGAACGATGCTGTTATTTTGTTATTGTAACTAAAATGTAAACAAAACCATTTTCAAGCTGGCATATATATTTTTATTTTAAATTATACTAGTAATCGGAAGTTGATAGTAGAAGAATTTTTATAAATTATCCCATTTATTTTTAGTTTTCTGAATTTATTTATTATTTTACACTTATTTTTAAAAGTATAATATGAGAATTATATTATATATTGTATACAGGTCTGAATATAACTTCCTAAAACAACAATTTATATTCTCGTCGGCAGGGCCCCTATCAACGGACGGAATTGGAATGATAACATTATCGCCTTGGGAGAGAACAGTTAATCTAGTTTTGTGTTCTTTGTCAAGGCATTGCTTGTACCTGTTGGCCAGAAAGGACAATCATTTGTGCACGCTTGATGTCAATATAAAAACACACTAACATGAATGAACAATAAAAAATGATGAAAATATTATTGAGGTTAATGACACGTGTTGTAATAATAAAACATATCTTTATTTTCAAATTTTGTACAAGTTAAAACCATTTTAAGTAATATTTTGTACATAAATACTTTTGTACATGTTATGACTTGTATAGTTGCATTGTGCAAGTTATAACAAGTACAATATTTCAGTACATGTAAAACATGTACAAAATCGCAACTCATACATGACATAAACACCAAGCTCATCATTTGTTTGACATTTGTTGGATAAACGTGAGTTGGATTTTCAAATGTTGGAAAACCGTGAATAAGTATATGTAAGAGACCGATAATTCTTTTATTCATGATTAAGGACGATCGTTAGAGAGTACTTATAATGAAGAAGGGATTATCTTTCTCGTACCAACTTAGAATATTGTAAAGTGCTCAAGTCTTAAATGATCTCTTAATTGGTTGTATTCAAGAATTGTAGTTCTTTGTTCAATCATTAATGAAAGTGAAATAGTTAAATGATAATTCGCTTTAAGCAGACAGTTTGGTTCAATTTTGTCAAAATAAGCTAAGGAACATCGCTGATGAATTATTCACTTGCAAGTGAATAATTCGACTAATGAATCCGTTTTCATGTGACCTTCAATTTATCCCTTTAGCTGAAGATGGGCTACGCATGTATTCAGCTATTAAATTAAAAGGAATAGAATGTCAACATTGGAAGGAAACAAGAATTAAACCACTTGGTTGACTGATTCTATCCACAAAAAGCATTTTTATACAGGTAAAACGATGATAAACAGACTTTTAACCTACAATATGAAATCAAACAGACATAGAATAATCCAATTGCACGTGGTCGCTATCTATTTATATTTATAATTATGTTTATATCGGGTTATATGACCGTCGGCAGTCTTCGGATGTCATCTCGATGGTTAATTAGATGACGTCTATCATGTCTATACAAAATACACACGAAATGTTGATACATATTATCGAGTCTATGCATTGTTAATTGCTTTTCCAGACTTTTTTAATTTGGATATACGTTTTAGTATGTTATACATTAAATATGAAAATTTCAGTCAGTCGTTGAACATGCATGTGACAGCTTATGCTCCTTTAATGTATGACTTCCTATTAAGGTATTTCATTTATGGATTAGTTATTAGTTATAAGGCTAAACAAACGCATGTGCGGCCATAGATCAGACATCAGCCAAAATGCAAGCGACATTCTTTACCAGCATTTTAACCAGCCTGATCATTCAATTCTTTCTATGCAAGTTCGCATCATCGAAAAAATATACCACAGGACTAACAATCCTCATCTTGCAACGCCTCTCCGTAGACAAAAGAAGACTACTGGATTCGACAATTGGGAACTGCGACCCCATATGGTTGCAATGACAACATTGATGGTATAGGTATTCTATCTAGTCCTTCCTGTAGCTCGGTGAATGTGATGAATATTTTCAACGCAACTCCTCGACGTAGACGCAGCCATGGTCATCGTCATTATACATCACCAACTCTCCATGATGTCTCTATTAATGACTTTTAATGCCATTTATACAAAAGCCGTTAGGTATTCATCACATTCGCACGAAGCTTTATTCATTACCCTTTCAAAACTTCATTCTCTGTTCAATTTATGTTTGGAAACCACTGTTACAAACCCTCACTCAAACCAATACAAACTTACAGCTATCATTTCGGATATTGCAAGTCACAGACTTTTCAAACCAGGTCACATTGGAAAAGAAGAAAAAGAAAAGATCCTTTCTTAAACTTTCCTTTGCCAACAAAGGTCTCGATGCCGTCAACTTGGACAATATCATTCATTATAAATTAGTTCAATCGAAAATACCTCCCTATTTTAAAGATCAGTCTGTACCAATCATTTCTTATACCTATACCAAACCAATTCCAACTAAAATTTTTAATTACAAACACGTGTTGCAGGATTTCAATATTGACGACTTCAAGTCCGAACCTCCTGATTGCACCTGTGTTAGTTCTCCATTCATATATAATCCGGCTGGCCACGTTATTACCGGTGACCTCAACATTGGCAATAACACTTCCTAAGAAATGTGTTATCTAAAGGTCCGAAATATCGTGAGCCTAAATCCATCAATTGGAAACAAAACTTCAAAATACTGATGGATTCAGTGATGGATTCAGTCGAGAATTATGCCAGGTAATGGATTAAACGCGAGAAAGAAGACGTAGTATTGTTTTTCTTAAATTGTTTAACATTTCATACCGATATAACATGTTACTTTTATTATTCTTCCCTTAGTTTATTTATTTTGTATTTACATTGTATCATAGGTCAAATTTATTTGTTCAGTGTATGTTCACTGGTGTTAATATGTCCTTTGATTGAGTTAAGCTATTTCAGCTGATATTTTATAGTGTGTCTTTCTATGTTGTGATGTTACACTATTGTTTCAGAAAAAGGGTGAAGGTTTGGTACCATCAAAACGTTTAAACCCGCTGCATTTGTTTGCACCTGTCCTAAGTCAGGAATCTGATATTTAGTAGTTGTCGTTTGTTGATGTGGTTCATAAGTGTTTCTCGTTTCTCGTTTTTATATAGATTAGACCGTTGGTTTTCCCGTTTGAATGGTTTTACACTAGTAATTTTGGGGCCCTTTATAGCTTACTGTTCGGTGTGAGCCAAGGCTCCGTGTTGAAGACCGTACTTTGACCTATAATGGTTTACTTTTATAAATTTTGACTTGGATGGAGAGTTGTCTCATTGGCACTCATACCACATCTTCTTATATCTAGTAGATACTCTTTCCGAATGGATTAAGGCTGTGAGGTCGTTGATACAAATCAGAATTAAGAAACTGAATGGGTCTATCAATACCCATGCTACGTCAATCTTTAAAGACCCAAATGTTGCAAAACACTTGTCCTACCTCCATGACAAATATGTTGTTGTCCCCGCAGATAAAGCCCCAAACAACATCGTTTTTGTGTGTAAATCACATTAAATAAATTGCTTGATAAATGAATTAGGTATTGACAATTCACTTGGAAACCCAACATATACCCCACGACACTTACTAAAGAGGAAATCCTGGATAATCATAGGTCTTTTCTATGTTCCTTTGGAATTTCAACCAAAGATGAAGAACTGGATCTTCCATCACTGTATTGGATACCTAAACTACATAAGTGTCCTTACAAACAACGGTATATTGCTGGGTCTTCCAAGTGCTCCACGAAACCTCTTTCTAAATTATTAACATCAATTTTATCAGCAATCAAAGCCGGCTTCAGCTTCAAAGTTATTGTGAAACTGCCTATTCTAAAGGTGGCGTGAATCAGATGTGTATATTAAAAATTTCTTGATTGACAACATATTTGTTACGTTTGGAGGACGTGTTTTCAACAAACTATCGGCATTCCCATGGGCACCAACTGTGCCCCTCTTCTTGCCGACTTGTTCCTTTATTCTTTTGAGGCTGACTTCACACAGGAACTTCTTAGGAAGAAAGAAAAGTTAGCAGTATCCTTTAACTTTACATTCCGCTACATAGATGATGTTCTCTCACTAAATAATTCAAAATTTGGTTACTATGTTGAACGCATCTATCCCATCGAACTAGAGATAAAGGATACAACAGATACAGTTAAGTTCTCCTCATATCTTGACTTACATCTAGAAATTGACAATGAGGGTCGGTTGAAAACAAAACTTTACGACAAAGAGATGATTTCAGCTTCCCAATTGTGAACTTTTCATTTCTATGTAGCAACATTCCGCAGCGCCTGCATACGGAATATATATCTCCCAATTGATACGATATTCCCGGGCTTGTATTTCCTATCATGATTTCCTTGATAGAGGTTGCTGCTCACAAGGAAGCTATTAAACCAAGAGTTCCAAATGGTGAAGTTGAAATCATCCTTCGTAAATTTTACGGACGCCATCACGAGTTGGTTGACCGTTATGGAATATCCTTTTCGCAGATGATAGCGGATATGTTCTTAATGTCGTAACTACAATCCCGTTCCTTTTCACGAATGTGACCTACCGAATTAGACTATTTACCGGGTTTGTACTAACATGAGCAACACGAAGGGTGCCACATATGGAGCAGGATCTGCTTACACTTCCGGAGCACCTGAGATCACCTCCAGTTTTTGGTGGGGTTCGTGTTGCTTAGTCTTTAGTTTTCTATGTTATGTTTTGTGTACTACTAGTATTGTTTGTCTGTTTGTCTTTTTCCTTTTAGCCATGGCGTTGTCAGTTTATTTTCGATTTATAAGTTTGAATGTCCCTCTGGTATCTTTCGCCCTCATTTATAGTGATATAAAGACTTTCTTATACTTTTGGAAATTCTAATAAATTGTGTTTGAGAAATTAGATGCCAAAACAACATTTACAATGAAATGGTATGACTTGTATAAGTTTTCTGATTGTATGAATGTAAATTATGTAATATTTTAGTGAGGAATTATGTTTTGATTATTTACTGCAGCAGTTCTAAACAATGAATTCAGAATTTTATTTACAACTTAATTTCATTTTATAGCCAATATTTTAGTCTTGCTCTTTACATCAAATACTACTTCATTATGTGAGCTAATTAACTGAAACTAAATGGTGTTCAAATAAAATACCTTTTATATATATATATATTATATAAATATAAATGTCTAAGAATATAACTTAAACACACTAATTGATACATTATAAAAGTTCTATCAGATATACGCAATATTTCGTTCGCTAGACATACTGGCTTCATCAGGCGTGTGCATCTATCCAGGTGATATCGGATGCATGACAAAAAAATTTTTGTAGCTTAAACTACACGCAGTTGGAAAAAGTTTAACATATTTATTGATGTTGTATAAATTGTACGGATTTCAAGATTATTGTTTTGATTTGTTTTAAATCTTTTCTCGTCTCTTTCATTGAGTCCATCAGGTTCAAGAGTCCGTAATAAGTGCATCCAAAATCTCTCTCTCTTTTGTCTCCTTGCGTGTCTCAATTTTGGTTTTCTCAATGATTTGAAATATGACATTTTCAAAATCATGCCCTTCTCTTAAAAGATGTGTTGTGATCGGGCAGTTTTCTTTGTATTCAAGTAGGTTTGTTCGGTCTTTTATTTTGCTTTACCGAAAGCTTCTGAAATGTTTTTTCCTTATAATCTCTTGATTTTAAGTTGCTGTCTGAGTTGTCCCAAACGGTGGTTTAATTTTGATTCCGATGAGCAAATCCGCTTTAACATGATAGCTTGGCTGTACGGAATGCTTCGGGAACAGTGTTTTGGGTGACAACTCTTCGGAGAGAGAAATTGGTGTTTGTCAGTTTTTTTTGTGTGAAGGTCGGTTGTCATGACTCCGTTTTGTAAAGTTATGGTGGTGTCGAGAAACGCAATTTTCTCATTTGAAACTTCAGATGTGAACTTTATAGATTGATGAAAGTTATTACAAAGATCTAGAAAATCTTTTAGATGTTCTGCGGTTTCGTTCCATTTGATGTCGATGTCATCAATATAACGGAGCCAAGACAAGGGTTTGTATGGCACACTCGAAAGGATGCGTTCTTCGAGATTCCCCATGAAAATGTTGGCAAAAGAAGGTGCCTTTTGGTTCCCATACTGGTACCGTCAATCTGCAAGTAGTGCTGGTTGTTGAATACAAAATTGTTGTTTTCGAGCACTAGTTTCAGCAACTGAACCAGACAGTCGGTTGAGGATGTTTATCCTTACGATTATTCCATTCCTTTTCACAAGCGACTACTCCTTCATTCTTCGGAATATTAGTGTATAAAGAACACACATCCATCGATACCAAAATTGTGTTGTTTGGTAAGGGATTTAATGAATCCATTTTCTTCAAATAATCTGTTGTATCTTGAATGTAGGATGGCATTGTTCTAACATGTGGTCTAAGATGGTAATCAACGAATTCAGATATTTTTTCGGTTGGGTGATCATTGGCAGATACTATCGGTCTTCCGGAATCCTTTTTATGAAGTTTTGGGAGCAAGTAAAACGATCGGCTGTGCAGGTTTCATCAGGGCGTAGATAGTCGTACGTGTCGTCATCTATGTGTTTTTTGCTATTCATATCTGAAAGGACCTCATTTATTTGTTTGCTAATAATCTAATTTCTTTTGTAGGATCACATTCTAACCGTTTGTAAAATTTGGTGTTTGAGAGCTGACGATTCCCTTCTTCAATAACAGCACTTCCATTGTCTGCTTGTTTAATAACAATATCATCTCGGCTTTTTAAGTTGTTCATGGCTTGGCTTTCTTGTTCTGAGATATTCCGTAAGTGTTTGCCACTGACTGATGATTTTACTTCAGTTTTAATAGATGATATAAAAGATTCTAAATTATCGTTCAACTTCTTATTTCTGGGTGGATTCCATTCGCTTTTCTTTTAAATCTAGGGATGCACATGTCTTCTTTATCATTCTCATATTCAGAATCATTCATTCCGGCTTCCTGTAAGTTTTTTGTATTGCCTATTAACATGTTCCTTTAGGCGAAGATGTCTTGCAAATTCCTCTACATCTGTCTCCAATTGCAGCTTGTTAATATTGGCAGGTACAGGACCTTACTCAACAATTTTACTTCGGAGGTGGTTAATTCTAACGAAGACAGATTTACAATATAACGGAGCCAAGACAAGGGTTTGTATGGCACACTCGAAAGGATGCGTTTCTTCGAGATTCCCCATGAAAACGTTGGCAAAGAAGGTGTCATTTTGTTTCCCATACTAGTACCGTCAATCTGCAAGTAGTGCTGGTTGTTGAATACAAAATTGTTGTTTTCGAGCACTAGTTTCAGCAACTGAACCAGACAGTCGTTTGAAGGATGTTTATCCTTACGATTATTCCATTCCTTTTCCTTCCTTAAAAGAGATTTTTCCATCACCTCCCGTCATGGCTTACCGCAGACCCAAAAACCTCAAAGATATTCTAGTTACATCTAAAGTATCTAAACAAGAGACATCGAAAATAGGAGGATATAAACCATGCGGAAGAGGCAACTGTAAGTGCTGCAAAGTCGCCAACATTGAAACCCAATTCGTCACAGTCACAAAAATAAATACAACATATTTATAACATCCAATTGCAAAACGCAAAATTGTATTTATGTTCTAACGTGTGGAACTTGCAAGGTGCAATATGTTGGTGAAACAGAAACACCATTCAACATCCGACTGAATAACCATCGGTCATTTTATACAAAAGAAAGAAACTGCCCTATCACAATACATCTTTTAAGAGCAGGGCATGATTTTGAAAACGTCACATTTCAAATCATTGAGAAAACCAAAATTGGGACACGCAAGGAGACAAAAGATATATATATATATATTAAGATCCATTTTGTTACATCTGGTGATCATTTTATTTGGCAATCGCCAATGGCAGTCAGCAGGGTTTAAGAACATCCGCTGTTCGACCTGCTAGTCAAATGCGTTTTGTTGAAATATACTTTCTCACTTTTTGGTCTTTTGGAAAATGTTGTTTGTGCTGTATTTAGACCCTTTACCAAGAAATTTGTTTTGCATGCACACGTATAAAATTGCGGTTTTTATCCAACGCAATCATAGGTTTGAACGTTGTTTTCAATTTAGACTTGTTTATATATATATGGATGTTCTTAAACCCTGCCATTGGCGATTGCCAAATAAACGGATCACCAGATGTAACAAAATGGATCTTAAATATATATATATATATATATTGTCTCCCTTGCGTGTCCCAATTTTATATATATGTGTTTTGTTAAAATAGACTTTTCACTTTTTGGTCTTTTGAAATTGTTGTTTGTGCTGTATTTAGACACCTCTACCACGAAATTTGTTTACATGCACACGTATAAAATTGCGGTTTTATCCAACGCAATCATAGGTTTGAACGTTGTTTTCAATTTAGACTTTTATATATGTTTTCGTTTGGGCTTGTATTATATTTTCCTTCGGGTTTATATGATCCGTTCATCCTATTTCGACTCTTTAAAATTCAAGAGTCTTTCCTAAATTGAGGTAAATTATATGGCCTTCAAATACCGTTTCGATCCTAACATCACTGAAGAGACATTAATTGTCGAAATCCGGATATGGTGTACAAATTTTCGCACCTCATGTTTGTGGTATACCATCTATTCCACAAGTTTATTGTTTTCTGTTTGGTATTAAATCAATATTAAGATCCATTTTGTTAGATCTGGTGATCAATTTATTTGGCAATCGCAATGGAAGTCAGCAGGGTTTAAGAACATCAGTTGTTCGACCTGTTAGTCAAATGCGTTTTGTTAAAATAGACCTTTTCACTTTTTGGTCTTTTGGAAATTGTTGTTTGTGCTGTATTTAGACACCTCTACCACGAAATTTGTTTTACATGCACACGTATAAAACTGCGGTTTTATCCAACGCAATCATAGGTTTGAACGTTGTTTTCAATTTAGACTTTTTATATATATATATATGCACACGTATAAAATTGCGGTTTTATCAACGCAATCATAGGTTTGAACGTTGTTTTCAATTTAGACTTTATATATAAAAGTCTAAATTGAAAACAACGTTCAAACCTATGATTGCGTTGGATAAAACCGCAATTTTATACGTGTGCATGCAAAACAAAGTTCTTGGTAGAGGGGTCTAAATACAGCACAAACAACATTTTCCAAAAGATCAAAAAGTGAAAAGTATATTTTAACAAAACGCATTTGACTAACAGGTCGAACAACGGACGTTCTTAAATCCTGCTGACTGCCATTGGCGATTGCCAAATAAACAGATCACCAGATGTAACAAAATGGATCTAAACTATTTATTTAATACCAAACAGAAAACAATAAACTTGCGGAAAAGATGGTATACCCCAAACAAAAGTGCAAAATTAGTACATCATATCCGGATTTCGACAATTAATGTCTCTTCAGTGATGTTAGAATCGAAACGGTATTTGAAGGCCGTATAATTTACCTCAATTTAGGATAAACTCTTGAATTTTGAAGAGTCGAAATAGGATGAACGGATCATATAAACCCGAAGGCAAATATAATACAAGCCCAAACGAAAAAATATAAACAAGTCTGAATTGAAAACAACGTTCAAACATATGATTGCGTTGGATAAAACTGCAATTTTATACGTGTGCATGCAAAACAAATTTCTTGGTAGAGGGGTCTAAATACAGCACAAAAACATTTTCCAAAAGACCAAAAAGTGAAAAGTATATTTTAACAAAACGCATTTGACTAACAGGTCGAACAACGGATGTTCTTAAATCCTGCTGACTGCCATTGGCGATTGCCAAATAAACAGATCACAAGATGTAGAACAAATGGATCTTTATTATTAATTTAATACCAAACAGAAATAATAAACTTGCGGAAAAGATGGTATTACGCAAACTTGAGGTGCAAAATTTGTACACCATATCCGGATTTCGACAATTAATGTCTCTTTAGTGATGTTAGGAACCGAAACGGTATTTGGAAGGCCATATAATTTGCCTCAATTTAGAATCGACTCTTGAATTTTGAAGAGTCGAAATAGAATGAACGGATCATATTAACCCGAAGGCAAATATAATGCAAGCCCAAACGAAATATAATTCGTCTTAACAACAGCCCAACAATGTTAGATCTTTAAATTTGCGGAAGCAAATTTTTGTTCTTCCTGGCCGGGATTCGAACTCATGCTACTGAGATATCGTGGCACCAAATCGCCTTGCAGTATGCCCTGACGCGCTAGACCACTCGACCACCTAGGCTCTATCATAATAAAGCTTTCGCTGGCCGGGTGTTACCATTCCTCGTCAGTTTTATCTAGCGTTGTTACACAGTACATGATATATAAGGCATGAAGATGGAATTGTTACAGATCAGCTGAATTATCTATTGTAAAGGATCCTACAAATTAATGTAAGATGCAGTCACAGAAATAATTATATTATAAGTACCTCTGAACCAGTGATTACTCTACAACAGATTTTATCAATCGGATCACCAGCAGTGATGGTGATACAAGGCTGAAAATACATTCTGTATATATAATTCGTTTAGACAACAGCCCAACAATGTTAGATCTTTTTTGTTCTTCCCTGGCCGGGATTCGAACTCATGCTACTGATATATCGTTGCACAAAATCGCATTGGATAAAACCGCAATTTATATATATATATATATATATATATATATACAAGTCTAAATTGAAAACAACGTTCAAACCTATGATTGCGTTGGATAAAACCTCAATTTTTATACGTGTGCATGCAAAACAAATTTCTTGTAAGAGGGTCTAAATACAGCACAAACAACATTTTCCAAAAGACCAAAAAGTGAAAAGTATATTTTAACAAAACGCATTTGACTAACAGGTCGAACAACAAATGTTCTTAAACCCTGCTGACTGCCATTGGCGATTGCCAAATAAACGGATCACCGATGTAAAATGGATCTTAATTACAAATTTAATACTAAACAGAAAACAATAAACTTGCGGAAAAGATGATATACCGCAAACAAAAAGGTGCAAAGGTTTTGTACACCATATCCGGATTTCGACAATTAATGTCTCTTCAGTGATGTTAGGAATCGAAACGGTATTTGGAAAGCCATACAATTTACCTCAATTTAGGATAGACTCTTGAATTTTGAGGAGTCAAAATAGGATGAACGGATCATATAAACCCAAAGGCAAATATAATACAAGCCCAAACAAAAAAATATAAACAAGTCTAAATTGAAAACAACGTTCAAACCTATGATTGCGTTGGATAAAACCGCAATTTTATACGTGTGCATGCAAAACAAATTTCTTGTTAGAGGGGTCTAAATACAGCACAAACAACATTTTCCAAAAGACCCAAAAGTGAAAAAGTATATTTTAACAAAACGCATGTGACTAACAGGTCGAACAACAAATGTTCTTAAACCCTGCTGACTGCCATTGGCGATTGCCAAATAAACGGATCACCGATGTAAAATTGATCTTAATTACAAATTTAATACTAAACAGAAAACAATAAACTTGCGGAAAAGATGATATACCGCAAACAAAAAGGTGCAAAGGTTTTGTACACCATAGCCGGGTTTCGACAATCAATGTCTCTTCAGTGATGTTAGGAATCGAAACGGTATTTGGAAAGCCATACAATTTACCTCAATTTAGGATAGACTCTTGAATTTATATATATATATAATTCTAAATTGAAAACAACGTTCAAACCTATGATTGCGTTGGATAAAACCGCAATTTTATACGTGTGCATGCAAAACAAATTTCTTGGTAGAGGGTCTAAATACAGCACAAACAACATTTTCCAAAAGACCAAAAAGTGAAAAGTATATTTAAACAAAACGCATTTGACTATCAGGTCGAACAACGAATGTTCTTAAACCCTGCTGACTGCCATTGGCGATTGCCAAATAAACGGATCACAAGATGTAACAAAATGGATCTTTATTATTAATTTAATACCAAACAGAAAACAATAAACTTGCGGAAAAGACTGTTTACCGCAAAATGAGGTGCAAAAATTTGTACATCATATCCGGATTTCGACAATTAATGTCTCTTCAGTGATGTTAGGAATCGAAACGGTATTTTGAAGGCGATATATATATTTATAAAACGTCTAGATATAAGTCAACGATCTAAATTCATCTTTCCTACGAGGGCGCTTGATCGTTACGAGTAACGATACATGTACACAATGAATAAATTATATAAACTCATAAAAGTGTACAAAACAACACTAATATTAAAAAAAGCAAATATTAAATGTAATTATCTATAAATATTTCGGATAACAGATATCCTTCATCAGTATGATTATGATGTAAAATTAATCATATCAATCTATTCTGATTTAACTATTATAACAATCTTGAAATTAATACAATTAAAACCGAACACAACAATGCATGTACAATTCTAAAATTACAAAATGACGTAGGTTAGGTATTTACAACAGAGACTGTATAGATATCCTACTAACAAAAATAGTAATGTGCGATATGAACTGGTACATTTTAAAATTTCACAGGTGACGAAAGTAAAGATATTAAAACAAAGACTGCGTAGAAATACATTCCCAATGAACAGCACTGACTGATTTTAATACTCAAATTTCAAATTTCATGACGGTAAAGTGATTACACAGAGGCTGCGTATTTAAACATCCTAAATAAGTAAAAAGCAGTTTGATAATGATTAAATTTTTTTTTATTTTGAAAAGGTTAAGTAATTGAACGTGGCTGCGAACTTATACATCTTCATCTGTTCAATATCAAATCATTTTTTTAAATACATATATATATCAAGTAGAGCGCCTGAATTTCGCCAATAGGCCAATTGTTATTAATTATTTGGGAATTAATACTCGGAATTTAAACGTCCCAGATTATTATAGCTATATTAAAGTCATATGATCCATGCCTGAGAAATAGTTTCAAGACCATTCGTGATCATTGGACAGCAATCTAGAAACATTCTAAGTTATCCAAAATCTTTCCTGAGCCTCCCATGATTGCCTTCAAACAACCTAACAGCCTGAGAAATATACTTGTCCGTGCTGACCTTTCCAAACCTAACCATACTGTAGGTAATTGCCAGCCTTGTGGGGATAAGCGCTGCAAATGTTGCAACCAATTGCATCATTCATCAACATTTCACAGTAAGACCACAGAAAAGACATACAAGATCTTCTGCAATGTCAACTGCAAAAGCTCAAACGTGATTTACGTTCTTGAGTGTCCTATATGTGGTCTCCAATATGTTGGTGAATCTATGCAGCCATTTCACAAACGCCTTAATGGCCACAGGAGTGACCTCACAAAAAACCGTATATTCCTGTCAGCCAACACTTCAGGTTACCAGATCACAATCTGAAAGATTTTGATCACATGAAGATCCTTGTGATCGAACAGGATTGTACATGGCAAAATAGGCAAGAGAGAATCGGAGAAGTATTGGATAAAAACACTGGGTGTCATCCATCCAGATGGAATCAATAGAAAGAAATAATTAAATTTACAGTCTAATGTTTATATTATGATATTCAGGATTTTGGATTAAAACAATCGACCAAAACTTACCTGTATTATTACTGATCTATGTTTACACCTTATACATTATATATCAGTATTGTTAAAACTTTTAACACTGAGGAAGGCCACTTGTTGAGCCGACATATTTGCAATTATTGTATAATTTATATCATCTGTTCAGTTTTTCCATCTTTGTGCGATGATATTCAACACTTTTAGTGTTTTGTTTTCCATCTATTTATCGGTATTGTTACACAATCTTTTAGACTCATATATAAATATATATATATATATAAGTTTAAATTGAAAACAACGTTCAAACCTATGATTGCGTTGGATACAAACCGCAATTTTATACGCGTGCATCCAAAACAACTTTCTTGGTAGAGGGTCTAAATACAGCACAAACAACATTTTCCAAAAGACCAAAAAGTGAAAAGTATATTTTAACAAAACTCATTTGACTAGCAGGTCGAACAACGCATGTTCTTAAACCCTGCTGACTGCCATTGGCGATTGCCAAATAAACGGATTACCAGATGTAACAAAATGGATCTTAACTATTAATCTAATACCAAACAGAAAACAATAAACTTGCGGAAAAGATGGTATACCCCAAACAAAAGGCGCAAAATTAGTACACCATATCCGGATTTCGACAATTAATGTCTCTTCAGTGATGTTAGGAATCGAAACGGTATTTAGAAGGCCATATAATTTACCTCAATTTAGGATAGACTCTTGAATTTTGAAGAGTCGAAATAGGATGAACGGATCATATAAACCCGAAGGCAAATATAATACAAGCCCAAACGAAAAAATATAAACAAGTCTAAATTGAAAACAACGTTCAACCCTATGATTGCGTTGGATAAAACCGCAATTTTATACGTGTCCATGCAAAACAAATTTCTTGGTAGAGGGTCTAAATACAGCACAAATAACATTTTCCAAAAGACCAAAAAGTGAAAAAGTATATTTTAACAAAACGCATTTGACTAGCAGGTCGAACAACGGATGTTCTTAAACCTTGATGACTGCCATTGGCGATTGCCAAATAAACGGGTCACCAGATGTAACAAAATGGATCTTAACTATTAATTTAATATCAAAACGGATGTTCTTAAACCCTGCTGACTGCCATTGGCGATTGCCAAATAAACGGATCACCAGATGTAGCAAAATGGATCTTATAATAATTTATTACCAAACAGAAAACAATAAACTTGCGGAAAAGATGGTATACCGCAAACATGGGTGCAAAATGTGTACACCATATCCGGATTTCGACAATTAATGTCTCTTCAGTGATGTTAGGAATCGAAACGGTATTTAGAAGGCCATATAATTTACCTCAATTAAGGATAGACTCTTCAATTTTGAAAGTGTCGAAATAGGATGAACGGATCATATAAACCCGAAGGCAAATATAATACAACCCCAAACGAAAAGTATAAACAAGTCTAAATTGAAAACAACGTTTAAACCTATGATTGCGTTGGATAAAAACCGCAATTTTTATTCGTGTGCATGCAAAACAAATATCTTGGTAGAGGGTCTAAATACAGCACAAACAACATTTTCCAAAAGATCAAAAAAGTGAAAAAGTATATTTTAACAAAACGCATTTGACTAGCAGGTCGAACAACAGATGTTCTTAATCCCTGCTGCCATTGGCGATTGCCAAATAAACGGATCACCATATGTAGCAAAAGGGATCTTATAATAATTTATTACCAAACAGAAAACAATAAACTTGTGGAAAAGATGGTATACCGCAAACATGGGTGCAAACATTTGTACACCATATATGGATTTCGACAATTAATGTCTCTTCAGTGATGTTAGGAATCGAAACGGTATTTGGAAGGCCATATAATTTACCTCAATTTAGGATAGACTCTTGAATTTTGAAAGAGTCGAAATAGGATGAACCCATCATATAAACCCGAAGGCAAATATAATACAACCCCAAACGAAAAATATAAACAAGTCTAAATTGAAAACAACGTCCAAACCTATGATTGCGTTGGATAAAACCGCAATTTTATACGTGTGCATGCAAAAAATATCTTGGTAGAGGGTCTAAATACAGCACAAACAACATTTTCAAAAGACCAAAAAGTGAAAAAGTATATTTTAACAAAACGCATTTGACTAGCAGGTCGAACAACGGATGTTTTAAACCAGGGTTTAAGAACATCCGTTGTTCGACCTGCTAGTCAAATGCGTTTTGTTAAAATATACTTTTTCTTTTGGTCTTTGAAAATGTTGTTTGTGCTGTATTTAGACCCCTACCAAGAAATTTGTTTGCATGCACACGTATAAAAATGCGTTTTTATCCAACGCAATCATAGGTTTGAATGTTGTTTTCAATTTAGACTTGTTTATATATATATATACTAGAACACATCCGCGACATCGCGGTTCCGTGACTGAATTAAAGTACCTACGCCTTATGTTTAGCCTTTACTTTTTGTATTCGTATTGTCATCTAATAAAGTCATGCTGATTATAAATTGCACATTTTCTGTGCTTTAAAAATCTTTATGTTTGAACCCGTCCTGGTTTTCTAACTACTTCTGGTACTAAGACCCGTCTAGGCCAGACTAGGAAACTGGGAAGGCTAATGCTCACATTTAATCTGTACTGATACGGTAAGTTCAGTGTCCTACTTTACACAATATCCCATGGTGGTGCTCCTATTAAAGGAGGAAGATACAGAACATACATACATACTTAAACCGGAAACTATATGTGACATATACTATTAGTATCGGTAGCGGATTCGACCCGGAACTTCTTAATTATTAGTTATATTAATTATTTGGAAAACAAAAGGGCCTGGAATGATGTAATTTTAATCAACACCATTGTCTTATATTAGTTATATATAAAGTTGAATTATTTGAATCGTCGTCTTTATGTCATGCCGGCTGACAAATTGGACCTCGTTATTTTAGTATTATAGATATAAATATATGGTCATGAACGTACGATCAGCATGGAGATGTTAAATCTGATGCTTCGTGCAAAGAGTGTGCCACACTCTCTGTATGTAATTTAAAGAACTAGTGCAACAACTCTTTCATGTTTCAAGGCTACATCTCTGCCCATATCTAACGTTCCATATTTTCAAGTGGCAGTGCAAAGTCTAAATTCCACCAACGCCCTAAACCCCTCACCCTTAATCCTGGTTTGCTTACCTTGCAGAATATAACTATTGTATTCATTGTTAATTTGTTCTCGTCCTGCGCATGCGTGAAATATTTGCCACTGGACAGTAAAGCAAACAACAATCAATAAATACTGTATCATGATACTAATTTGAGGGTCTATTCTCTATGCTTTATATTTCAACACCCATTATTCTATATTCTTTATTTCTACCTTTATTCTGCACTTTTGTCCATTATTCTCTATTCTGTAAACCAAATTGAGATCCTCTAATATGCAACATAAGAAAATAAGGGACCATTTAACTTTGGGTAGATGGTATGGTTTTTTTTTTTTCTTTCATACTGAAAATTAATTTTGACACATGCAATTATCAAATCATTTGTTTATTTGTCATGAAAATGGTAATTTTCAAGATCTTCTAATGCAAATACTCCTAACAGATTTATTTCTTCTTCAAAGTTGGGAATTAGAACATTTTTATTTAAAAAACATTGGTCAGAAAGAAATAGTGACTTTTATATGTATGATCCACAAAGTATTAGTATAAAATAAGGAAAAGTGGTATGAGTGCAAATTACAATTAGACAAGTATCCAGCAGAGTCCGAATGACGTGGGTACAAGGAACTAAATCCATAGTGTATACATGTAGGCTGCTATGAAAAGGCCTATGTACATTGCAAAATGTGAAATAGTTCAATAAGAAAACAACGGCCTGGAATTATAACAAACAAATTAACTAAAACAAACATTACAGACAGCAACCAATGACAACCACTGAATTACAGACTCTGACTTGGGATGGTGCAAATAAAGAATGTAAAGGGTTAAATATGTTTAACTAAATGTACTTTTCTTCCCAGGAAATTCTTCTGATTTGAACATGTTGAAAACAGAGGATTCTTTTCGTAAATATCAATTAAGGCAATTGTCAAGGAAGCAAAATATAAAATGTAACCCCATTACTTAACATGACACCTCAACATCGTGGGTGAAAAGTTGCTTTGAACAAAATTCCTTGACTAAAAGATAACGATTACATTTCACTGTATCAGGTATGTAAAGTTAGCGGCCGGTTCGTTATTCGTTATTCGATATCAGATAAAGCATGATAGTCATATTTAAAATGAGTAAAAGAGATGTAGGAAATCTTTTGTGACCCTTTCAAGTTATCGTAAATGCTCCTTGTCCTCAAATATAAACCCTCAAATATAAATCTTTATGTAAATTGCATATTTCTCTTTATAGAATTTAGATTTTTTTAATAAAATGCAATCAAAGATGTTCTTTAAAATATGATATCTCAACATGATTTAACTATAACAACCTTGAAATCTATACAATTGTATAAATTTCAAGATTGTTATAGTTTGTATAAATTTCAAGATTGTTATAGTTTGTATAAATTTCAAGATTGTTATAGTTAAATAAGAATAGATAGATAGATATGATTCATTTTACATAATATTCATACTGATGAAGGATATCTGTTATCCGAAATATTTATAGAAATATTGGTGTTGTTTTGTACACTTTTAGGCTTTTATATTATATATAATATATATATATATATATATATATATATATATATCATAGGTTTGAACGTAGTTTTCAATGTAGACTTGTATATATATATTTACAATATATATATATATATATATATATATATAGGTTTTATCCAACGCAATAATAGGTTTGAACGTTGTTTTCAATTTAGACTTGTATATATATATTTACAATATATATATATATATATATATATATAGGTTTTATCCAACGCAATAATAGGTTTGAACGTTGTTTTCAATTTAGACTTGTTTATATTTTTCGTTTGGGCTTGTATTATATTTGCCTTCGGGTTTATATGATCCGTTCATCCTATTTTGACTCCTCAAAATTCAAGAGTCTATCCTATTACCTAATTGAGGTAAATTGTATGACTTTCCAAATACCGTTTCGATTCCTAACATCACTGAAGAGACATTAATTGTCGAAATCCGGATATGGTGTACAAAACCATTGCACCTTTTGTTTGCGGTATATCATCTTTTCGCAAGTTTATTGTTTTCTGTTTAGTATTAAATTTATAATTAAGATCCATTTATAACATCGGTGATCCGTTTATTTGGCAATCGCCAGTGGCAGTCAGCAGGGTTTAAGAACATTTGTTGTTCGACCTGTTAGTCAAATGCGTTTTGTTAAAATATACTTTTTCACTTTTTGGTCTTTTGGAAAATGTTGTTTGTGCTGTATTTAGACCCTCTTACAAGAAATTTGTTTTGCATGCACACGTATAAAATTGAGGTTTTATCCAACGCAATCATAGGTTTGAACGTTGTTTTCAATTTAGACTTGTATATATATATATATATATATATATAGAGAGAGAGAGAGAGAGAGAGAGAGAGAGAGAGAGAGAGAGATTGCCTAACAATGTAATTTTAACACACTATTTAGTATGTAAAAATTAGAATGTTTATAATATTTACAAAACGATAAAAATAAACGCAATTTTTCGCTAGACAAACTAGCTTTATCAAGCGTGCATCTATCCAGGTGAAATCGGATGTAGATGATAAGAAACTTTGCAGCTCAATGTGCATGTTGCACATGAATTTAGCTGCCTTGTAAATAATACATAATTTGGATGAAGTTCAAGATTATTTACCAAATTGGTGGTTGAAGTTTGCAACGTCCATTGGCCAGTATTACAGGATAAAAAAGGACGATGCTGTGTATTAAATTATTCTTTATCTTTTCTGTATCTCTTCTCGTCTTTTCGTTAAGACCATCCGGTTCTAAAGTGTGGAGCTGGTGGATCCAAAAGTTTCTCTTCTCCTTCTCGCCATGGTGTCCCACTCGGTGTTGACTTCTATGATTTGGAAAGTGACATTATCAAAAGGATGTTTCTTTGAGCGAAGATGTCTTGTGAGAGGACAGTTTTATTGGTTTTGTACCATGAACGATGGTTATTGAGCCGAATATTGAATTTATCCATTGTTCTCCCACATACTGAATGCCACAAGTGTTACATGTTAATATATAAATTGAGTTCTCCGTTTTACAGTTGGAATTTGAGTAGATGGTATAATTTTGTTTAGTAACGGAGCTGATGAAAGAACTGCTTGTATTGGCAGCTTTACAACATAAGCAATTCCTTCGACCACATTGTTTGTAGCAACCGGGAGGTGGAGTAGGCTGCTTTGCTAATACAGATGTCACTAATTTGTCACGGATGTTTTTAGGTCTTCTGAAGGCCATGACTGGTGGTGAGGAAAATACTTTCTTTAGATTTGAGTCATTTTCTATAATTTTCCAATGCTTCTGAACAATGGATGACACATTTTTAAAATCAGGATGGTAAGTGAGTACAAGAGGTGTTCTGTTGACTTCTTTATTCTTATCCTTGTACTCTAGAAGTTCTTGGCGACTAGTTTTGTTTGCTCTTTCGAAAGCTGTATCAATGATGTTGTTATTGTATCCTCGAACAACTAGATGTTTACGTAGTTGTCCAAGTCTAGCATTTTGCTTATTTTCAGTAGAGCATATTCTCTTGATTCGCAATGCCTGGCTGAATGGGATATGCAATATGGCAGATTGTATCAAAAGGATATCCAAAAAAATCATCTTCGATATGTACGGAAGGCTTAAAGTGTCACTTTTCAATTAAAAATCGTTCAAAACCCAAGTTGTATAGAATTTGAAAGGTTATGACAGTCCCATTGTCATTTAAGCGGTCCACTGTAGTCATTTTCAATTTTCAATATCAAACTAACACTTTGAACCCTCCGTAAGCATAGAACATAAGAAGTTTACCTGAAATCATCTTGATTGCATGTGTATCTATATATTTACTAGTAATATGCATAATATTACAAGTTTGGGAGATCAGGACATGGAAAGACCAGGGTCTTACTGTCATTTCTGTGGTCTCTGGTAAGTTTTCAATGTATATTTTGAATATCAAACTGGCACTTTGAGCCCTCCGTAAACATAGAAGACAAGAAGTGTACCTGAATTCCTTTTGATGTCATTTGTATCTATATATTAACTATTTATATGCATAATATTATGAAGATTGAAAGATCAAGAAGGTCTAGCCAACGCCCTGGACCCTTTTACCTGAATTTTCGACGATTTTTAATTGAAAAGTGACACTTTTAGCCCTCCGTAAACATAGAAGACAAAAGTGTAGCCAATTGCCTCTTGATGTCATTTGTTTCTATATATTAACTATTTATATGCATAATATTATGAATATTGAAAACTCAGAAAGGTCTAGCGAACGCCCTGTGTCCTTTTACTTGAATGTTTTTGTTGAATATTACGTCAATCAAAAATATCTTATTTTTGGCATTCCAGAGTTGTTTCTATTGATATATTCAAATGTCACTAGAGTGTCCGTTTGTTTTGTTTCAGGAAATATCATGTTGTAAAAGTATTCTTTGCATTGCATTTGATTGATAAAATCTATATTTCATAAAGAAGAATATGCGATTTACACAAGGGTTTATATTTGAGGGTTTATATTTGAGGACAACGTGAATTTAAGATAACTTGAAGGAGTCAAAAAGATGTTCTACATCTGTTTTACTCATTTTAACTATGACTATCGTGCTTATGATGTTATCGAATATTTAACTTTGTATCACTTTCAACTAAGAAAATTTGAATATTGAACTGACTGCTAGCAACCGGTTGGATATTGAATGTCGAATTACAAAACACGAACCGGCCGCTAACATTTTACAAAAAGGCAAATTTAAAATTACTATTTATGATTCGATTCAGACTGCTTTTTTGTCATATTGTTACAGTTAATGATAAAAATAATGTATATTCAGAATTGTGATTTTGAATTTTCTGCTTCAATTTTACTTCGGTAGTCCAGTAATTTTATAATTTGGCTACTGTAATTCTAGCTTGATAGACAGAATATTAGATGAAATGTTCAGAATAATGCCAGAGTTTCATTAAATAACCGTAACTCGAAGTTATTTCTCATCAGATCCCTAAACTTTGTTCTTAATGTAAAGTTAATGATATGCTATACATGTAGTCATTCTGTTTGATTAACATTTAGCTAAGAAGTAAATTTGCAATACTCTCAATATTTGAGATGCTTTCGATTTTGATCCAAGGTCAAAATTCACTGATGGTATATCCTGTCTTGCTAGGTGTGTGATATATATATACATGTATGTGAGCATGCAATATTTTCATATACGATTTGAAAATAGCACTGTATCCCTAATATTATCGAATCACACTTATGATACATTCCACAATAAAATATATTGTGTAGTAAAAAAAAACCCTGTGGAGAACCAAGTAAAAGTCTTTATACATATTTGAATTTTGAACTGGTAATCCTAATTAGATTGGAGTCCAATGTACCGGCCAAGAGGAGGTTTAAAACACAGTGTTGAGAGGCTAGACATCACTGTAGATGAACTTTTAAGACAACGGCACTGAGGCCCCATATACATCGATATTCATGTATAAACTGTGGAAGCTGAACGATGTATTTGAATATGCTTTACTTATACATGTACATGTATCATACCTGCTCAAACTGGGGTGCGCACTTACTATGGTTGGAACGTATGAGCCCCAATTTGATTAAAATCTGATGTTGTGAAACTCTACGTTCCTTCTATGATTGAAAGTATTATACCGAAACACTAAGAGCTTATTTTAATGAAATTGGTATGAACCCCTGGAATAAGTTACTTTATCATAAAATAAAATTGAGAATTGAAATGGGAATGTGTCAAAGAGACAACAATCCGACCAAATAGCAGAAACAGCCCAAGGCCACCAATGGGTCTTCAACACAGCGAGAAAATCCCGCACCCGGAGGCGGGCTTCAGCTGGCCTCTAAACAAAAATGTGTACTAGTTCAGTGAAAATGGACGTCACACTAAACTCCGAAGCATATAAATGAACTAAAATTTAAAACATACAAGACTAGCAAAGGCTAGAGGCTCATGACTTGGGACAGGCGCAAAATGCGGCGGGTTAAACATGTTTTGTGAGATCTCAACCTTCCCCTATCCCTCTAGCCAATGTAGCCACACAGCAATACGCACAGTAAAACTCAGTTTAAAAGAAGTCCGAGTCCGATGTCAGAATAGGTAACAGAAGAAACTAAGCAAAATGACAATGATACATAAATTAACAAAGGACTACTAGTAGTTACTAACATGCCAGCTCCAGAACTCAATTAAACTGATTGAAAGATTATGTCGTCATCATATGAAAATCAAACACAATCCCTCCTGTTATGAATTTTGTATCATACCATCATAAAATATATGAGAAGAACATAACCCGTATCATGCCAACAACTGGTTTTAGAATAAATGTGTTTATTTCCGATGCAAAGACCCTATGAGTGAATCAATATTAATTCCAAAATATGCCATCTTTTATGACCTGACAACAGTATCGTAACTATATCCCTTCTGAATAAGTCTGTTTAAAGGTTTGGTTAGCTTTTGAGGTGAATGACGACATTTTGTGCTTTGTATAGAATATTACCATAAAAGATTGGATGTGAAATACCTGAACATATAAGATGTCTGCATGTTGATTTATATTTACGAACGATGTCCTTGTACCGATGATAAAATTTAGTACATGTTTTGACTAGTTTGTGATATCGAAAACCCTGGTGTAATATTTTTAGTAGTACAGAGATTTCTTTCGTTAAAATCAAATACGTTTTTACATACACGAGCGAATCGAACAAGTTGAGATATATAAACACCATAAGATGGTGACAAGGAACGTCACCATCTAAAAATGGATAATTAACAATAGGAAATGAAAAATCATCTCTTTTATCGTAAATTTTGGTATTAAGCTTCCCGTTAAAGATATAGATATCAAGATCCAGGAAAGGGCAGTGTTCATTGTTAGTATTAGTTTTATTTAAAGTCCATACAGCAGGATAAATCTCTTTAGTGTACATACTGAAGTGGTCATTATTGAGAGCCAATATATCATCCAAATATCTAAAAGTGTTATTAAATTTTTGTATCAGATGTTGTTTCGATTGGTCTTTGCTGATTTTATGTTCATATTATAAGAAAAGGGTAAGAAATTTACATTAAGTTAATAGTACAATGTACCAGTAAGTATATGGAATAATTGCATTTGTTTAAGACGCAATTAAAACCACATTCATAAATGCATTAGATATTTGACAATTTAACAAAGCTACATTGTATAGGTCTTTCTTGGCCGGGTTGGACGAATTCCAAAACCGAATTATACATGTAGTATGACGATGTTGGGCGGGTGGGCGTAGAAAAGTGAGTACTTGATTTGTGTAATCAACTCCTCCTACAGTTTTCAACACAGATCCCTGAAAATGCACAGGAAGATTGAATATCTGTCGAAGCTGTGCAACTACTATTATATAATTGTTTGACGGATTTTTTTTTCCATTTCTTCAGACTTGGGAACTAAGTCATTTTTAGCACAATTAATGACAGATGGTACAAGTTTTGTGTAATCAACTTCTTCTACAGTTTTAACCCAGATCCCTGACACTTCACAGGAAGATTGTACATATGTTGAAGTTGGGAATTAGTCATTTTCAGCATAGTTTTAAAAGAGGCTACACGTTTTGTGTAATCAACTCCTCCTATAGTGTTCTACCCAGATCCCTGAAACTTCACAGATGGATTGCACATATGTTGAAGTTAAGCAGTTGTGCATCTGCTATTATAATTGTTGGAGAATTTTCTCCATTTTTTCAGACATTGTAACCTAAGTAATTTTTCACCAATATTTAGTCACAAATCATGCAAATATTTTAACTCGGCCGTTTTAGACTTTGGCCTATTTTTATCAATATTCAAAATATATGAAAAAGGTGGGGTACTGAATGTCAAGCTGCTCAGCCCAATCACAAAAGGATAGAAGTACCCCTTTTTCATGAGCATTATGTATCAAACAACATTTGAAAACATGTAATACCTTTACATCGACTTGTATTCATACCCTATATAGATATCAGAAGATGTGGTATGAGTGCAAATGAGACAACTCTCTATCCAAGTCAAAATTTATAAAAGTAAACCATTATAGGTCAAAGTACGGTCTTCAACACGGAGCCTAGGCTCACACCGAACAGCAGGCTATAAAGGGCCCCAAAATTACTAGTGTAAAACCATTCAAACGGGAAAACCAACGGTCTAATCTATATTAAAAACGAGAAACGAGAAACACTTATGAACCACATCAACAAACGACAACTACTGAACATCAGATTCCTGACTTAGGACAGGTGCAAACAAATGCAGCGGGTTTAAACGTTTTAATGGTACCAAACCTTCACCCTTTTTCTGAAACAATAGTGTAACATCACAACATAGAAAGACATACTATAAAATATCAACTGAAATAGCTTAACTCAATCAAAGGACATATTAACACCAGTGAACATACACTGAACAAATAAATTTGACCTATGATACAATGTAAATTCAAAATAAATAAACTAAGGAAGAATAATAAAAGTAACATGTTATATCGGTATGAAATGTTAAACAATTTAAGAAAAACAATATGCTCGAACAAAATATCAGCCATTTGCAATAACTTTAAACACAGGTAAATACTTTTGCATACTTTTGGCTTGAATTCCATTTATATTAATATGAAGTTGTCTTTTTGTGAATTTGATGTGGCAATCGCCAAAACTGAAGGTATGAAATCTAAAATTCAATTTGCAAGGTTATATTGATATAAAATTATGCAAATTTCTTATTCCAATTTAGTAAATGAAACATTTTAAAGGCTAGTCCTCAACAGCTATCTTTATTTCCATTTCATTTTTATATCTTTAGTTCTAACAGCTTTAGATTGGATGTTGGATGTGTACTGATTGATATTTAATTCTTAGGTAAATGATTTTTTACTAGTTGTTATTGGCTTTGAACTAGCTGTCAGTAACTGCGAGTACTCTCAGATCTGTACTAAGTGTCAATTTTGTTGTTAGGGACGAGGGATGTTTAAATACCCTGCCACGTCCGGTCTGTGTTTATGTTTGATGTTTTCTGCTTTGTATCGATCTGATGAGTTTGTTCTTATGTTGTACTGTTTCACCACTGTTCTAGGTTAGGAAGGGGTTGAACGCTCACAAACATGTTTAACCCTGCAACATTCTTTATGTGTCTGTCCCAAGTCAGGAGCCTGTAGTTCAGTGGTTGTCGTTGGTTCATGTCTGTCAAATTTGGTTTTCGTTAGTTGTTTTGTTAATAATTAGACCGTTAGTTTTCTCAATTGAATTGTTTCATTTTTCATGTCGGGGTCTTTTATAGCCGACTATACGGTATGGGTTTTCTCATTATTTAAGGCCGTACGGTTGCCTATAATTGCTTATATCCACTTTATTTGAACTTTGTTGGATAGTTGTCTCATTGGCAATCATACCTCATCTCGTTATTTTTATATAAGTACAATTTTATTGTTGTCGTTTAGAAAAGTATGCCTATTAACCTAAATATATGAAATAGCACCATTTGCTCTTTCCTCCTCTAGTTGTCTTTTGGTCTGTCAGCTATTAGACATGTTAGATAAATAACTATTGTTGACAATTGAGAGTCGAGAGTCTATAGTTGAGACATTTAAATTAGGGACCATCTCAAAAGGGTAAAATTAATTATTGATTTACTCGGTACAATAATAACTTTTAACATTGCTACCCAGGCGCGGATCCAGCCATTTTGAAAAGGGGGGTTCCAACACCCGGAACACCATGAAACGTTCACATAATTAAAAATAAAAAAATCGGAAGACAAGGGAGTTCCAACCCCCGGAACACCCCCTGGATCCGCCAATGCTACCTCACTCGACGATAATGTTTTGCAGTTCAGAGAAAAGACTCAAACTACATGTCATGAATTAGAACGTCTGTATTATATTTATAGGTTTTTATGACATAGCGATATATTAACAAAAATAAACGAGTCATATACTAGGATATTCTAAAAATAAGAAGATGTGGTATGATTGCCAATGGGACAACTCTCCACAATAAACCAAATGAAACAGAAATTAACAACTATAGGTCACCGTACGACCTTCAACAATGAGTAAAACCCATACCACATAGTAAGCTATAAAAGGCCCTGAAATTACAAATGTAAAACAATTCAAACGAGAAAACTAACGGCCTAATTTATGTACAAAATAATGAACGAAAACAAATATGATATACAGCAACAAACGACAACCACTGAATCATAGGCTCCTGACTTGGGACAGGCACATACAGAATGTGGCGGGGTTAAACTAGTTTAAAGGCGCCAACCCTCTCCTAACCTGGGACAGTGGTGTAACAGTACAACATAAGAACAAACTATAAAAATCAGTTGAAAAGGGCTTAACTCATCAGATCGATACAAATCAGAAATACATCTAACAAAAACACAGAGTGGACGTGACAGGGTACTTATACATCCCCACAACAAAAGACACTAAGTACAGATCTGAGAGTACTATTACTGACAGCTAGTTCAAAGCCAATAACGCCTCATAAATTTTTTTTAATTAGAATCAGAATCAGATTTTGAGTCAATGCAAAAGCCTTTAAAAATTTGGCACTTGCTTCCTTATGAATCGGTTATATGCAACTGGTCTCCCAGAAATCGCCTTTTGATGGTTATCTTGTGGCTAAGACCATATCCGTGTTATTCGATTTTGTCTTTGTTGTTTGATGTTTCTTCATTCACTATGTCACATACAATTGATGGTATAGTACCGTTGTGGGAGATATTTTCTCCATTGGATTGGCCGTCGTATAACGAGTGGTTGTCCTTTCAAGGCTGATGGCCAGGACTGCCAAACGCAGTGGCCGCAGTAGACGGTACATCTCATACAATTTATCGCCCGCAAAATGAGCCACAGGAACAGTTTATTCCGGACACAGACATATGCACTGTATTCACACCTAGGTTTTGATTGACAACCAAAACCACATACGACTTGTACACAGCGGTTTCCTGGGCCACCAAAATGATGCACAACAATTCAACTCAATGCCATAAATAGGACACGGACTTGATTTCCCAGAGAACCTTTTTATATTAGCGGATAAAATATATGCTAACCGTTATCCAATAAAAACGCATTACAAAAGACACTAATTAAGTCATAAAACAAGAGGAGACCGTTCTAAATTTAAATGCAAGAAGCTAAATCGTCGCATTGGAAAATGCAGAGTTAATGTCGAACATGCTATTCGCAGACTTAAATGTTATAAAGTACTTGGTACAATGTGGCGTCATCCGCGCTGGAAAATAAATCAGATTGTTAAACTTTGCGCTGGTTTGGTAGAAAGAGGGCACAATTTAATTGACTGAAAATCCTTACTTTATCATGCTTCATTTGACTTTACATAATGAATTATGTTAACGATAGAAAAAATCAATACGTCTTTTGAGACGACCCCTTTAAAATGTGTATCGTCTCTCGACTCTCGTTTGTTGTTTGTCAAAAGTAATCATTTATCTAACACGTCTATTATGCAAAGCCTACTGATGAGTTCCATTGCGTATAATCACATTTTAACCTGTGTAAACGGGACGAAAATCACAAGGCCAACCACAACAGACACTAAATCTATTTATTACATTTTGGTATCTTTACCAAACATTTTCTTAAATATTCTGGAGTATTCAAGTATTGCTTTTATATCTTGCATTAAGTTCAAGTTTTAAAAGATTTTGTCAACTTTTATTTTTACTTAAATCATTCAAATTTAATTTTGACCTAGGAGTATAGACATGATGAAATCAAATGCCAAATGCAAAGCATACTAATGAGTTCCATTGCCAATGATTACATTTTAAACAGTGTAAACTAGATGAAACTAAAATAAAAGGCCAAACAGACTCTAAATTTATTCATTGCGTTTTCAGTATCATTATCAAAATTTTCACTATCATTCTGAAGTATTGACACTTTATTTTTGTATTACAGTTATATTTCAATGATTCGATCATTTTATTTTTTAAATTCTTTAAATTTAATAAAATTGAGAATGGAGTTAAGTTTGGTTTTGGGAGTCTAGGCATGACAAAAGCATATTTGCAGAGCCACCTCAGTCATGATATTTTTCAAGTGTTTCCTGAGGGTCGACTGTCATTGTTAATGTTTTGTGACTTCCTGGAGTATCTGTTTTACTATTACAAAATAAAACAGTGTCCACACTTGAACTATACAAAGAAAATTGATGGGGTAGTTCATCGAAGGTGCTCACAGTAACTATGCCAGTCGGTTCGCTGTTTATTGTCACATATTAATGTATGATTTTAATATTTAGTTTGATTTCAGTTCATGTAAATCTATTGCACGTTTTGTTGTGTGAAAATGTTTTACATTGCTGTTATATTATATATTGATTTTTATGTTATTAATCATCTGCTCTCCACTAACAAATCGCGATTACTTTTTATTTGTGTAAGTTTTGTTCGAAACAGCAACATTCTTAAAGAACAAAAACTATTGCACCGATTCACATACCTCGGATCGTTCCGAAACTGTTTAAATGCGTTCAAGTTGTAATTCTATTATGTCTACGGAAAATTAATATTTCCAAGGCCTGCTTTTCATTGTACAGGTGTTTAACTTGGGATGATGTATTTCATTAGATTAAACATCATCAAAAGATCAAGTAACGTTACGTAGATAAATGAAATGAAAGTAATTCCATGAAAGACGCTGACTTTGAATATTTGATCAAAGGAAAATAAAAAGAACGCATGCTAAGAGATTGAAATGTTTTGAGTTATTTTTTTGTACAGGCATATTTGGAAAATTTTGCAAATCCATCATTGCATAAAGACGGACTCATTTGCAGCTTATTACGGACGTTCATTCCTTTTATCTGTTCGTAAATTCAAACAATTATCATCCGATCCTTTCAAATAAACGCACTACAAAACAAACAAATGAAATCCAAAGCAGTTGAGAATGCTTTCTTGAAAACAAGTTAAACAAAAACATCACATATCTTTTAAAATATCAATAGAAAGAAGTTTATTTAAAAATACTGCAATGATTAATTGCCCTGGGTCGATCCTCTGCTGGTGGACTATCAGTCCTCGAGGGTGTCATCGGCTCGGTAGTCAGTAGACCAATGTTCCTACACATTAAAAAGAATGCAGAAACAACAAATTACCGAAACATTTATTCGAGGATAGAGCTACAAAGGAATAACATACAAAAGGAATAGCCAATGAATGTTTTTTCCATAAAAATAAATATTCGAGAAATACATGCGACTGAAAGTTTAGTCTTTTCTTTCACTTTATACAAGGTATTTATCCTCATGCTTAAAAATTTGTCAGTGGACTTTCACTGATAAACACAATAATCGATCTTTTCCTGTATTTAGGAAGGAGGACATTTCAAAATTGGTCCCCAAAACGTTTCCTTTATCAAAACTCCTCTGAAACTACACGTCCTGTTTGGCGTAAAGCATGCAACAATCTAGCCAATACAATACCATTGATTCATTGAGCATGATGAACGGATCTCAACGATTTTACTCGACTATTTTAACACCTTCTGTACCACTTCCCGAAAAATAAACATCAAATTCAAAGATAATGATATCCTTACATATATATAAACATACATAATAAAGATATGAAAAGTGTGTGTTTTTTTTTTTTTTTTTTCTTTCGATTAAATATTTTTTACTACTGCTTACAGTATAGAACTACACCTGTAAATAATCTAGTAATAAATGAACAAATGTTAGTTATTGAAATTACATTGGCAAATCAAACACACCTTCAACATGCTTGTGAATTAGATTGACACTAGATTCCAAATTTAGATTGAAATCCTTTTGTTTTAACCGTCTTGTAAAACTGGTTTCACAATGTTTATATTCTGTCTCTTCTTTTGATTGGTTCTCTGCTTAGTTATTGACTCAGCCCAAAGGAAGGCAATGCCTTGGCTAATACCGATTTCATGGTTCAGTTAGCAAGCAAGCTAACCATAGATACCACCATTACATACACACTGAAGTCAATGTGCTGTAAAATATTTAAAGATTTCACTACGGTGTTAAATTGATAACATTTAAAGATAAATTAATTCAAAGTACCAATGAGTTTACATAGATCGTATCTAAATTTACGGACTTTATAAACAATAAAATGTAGGATGTGATATCCAGTTTTAAATCAGAACTAGAACAAGTACAGAAAAACGTCCTAACCAAATCTTTGTATCTATGGAAGAACTTAGTAAAAGTTTTAATTAATTTGTAGTAATGAAATCCCTGACTTAATAATTGACCAGTTATACACAAATTACGTTCATTGAAATGACTACAGACACGGTCATAGCGAATAAGTTGCGAATTAAACACACCGTAAGAAGCATATTTCCTTTTTCATTACAGAAGAAGGCTTTATATGAGTTGTAGCAAATCATTTTGCAATCAGATTTTCAAACGACTTATAATTTTAAAAGTAAATTTTAACATAGTGCATTGGAGCCAGTTCATAAGCTATGTTGATATTGACAAATAAGAAGGATTTATTATTTAACATGATAATGTTATCCTATCATGTATACAAGATGTACTATGGAAAATCCACTTCATGTAACCATTGAAAATATGCAAATACTTTTTTTCTTGAATGATTGATTTCAAAGAAATATGTTCTTTAAAAGCTCTTGTTGGCCCTCAATATTAAATCAATTATTTCAAGATGAAAAGTTGATGCAAACATATGTGTGAAAGTGTGAAAGTGACACAGGATAATTTTGTCGAACTTTTATGACAAAGTTTTACCGGATGTTTCAAGATTTTAAGCGAAATATTTTGCAAAATATTTCTTAAGAATAGTAAAAGTTCGAGACCCATATCATTCAACTAGTAATCCGAACGCGTACGATAAGCACGGAAAACTTTTGATGTCTACTTTCAGTTTTAGTAATGAGGCAAAATAAACGGTATATACAGCAAAAAGATATACACAGACCTATGGATTCCTATGCCTGGTATATATCAATAAGATGTGGTATGATTGCCAACGAGACAACTCTTCAAAAGACACCAAATGACACAAAAGTTAACAACTATAGGTCACAGTCAGGGGTTCATCAATGAGCAAAACTCAGACCGCATAGTCAGCTATAGAAGGTCTCGAAATGACAAATGTAAAACAATTCAAACGAGAAAACTAACGGCCTGATTTATGTACAACACATAAACGAAAACAAATGTAATGTAAAGTAACAAACGCAACTACTGAATAACAGACTCTAACTTGGGACAGACACCTACATAATGTGGCCGTGTAACAGTACAACATAACAAAACTATAAAAATCAGTTGAAAAGGGCTGAACTCATCAGATCGATACAAAGCAGAAAACATCTTACAAAAACACAGACAGGACGTAGCAGGATTTATACATCCCACAACAAAAAAGACACTAAGTACAGATCTGAGAGTACTCGCAGTTACTGACAGCTAGTTCAAAGCCAATAAAAACTAATAAAAAATCTGGTATCTAAGACTGAAATATCAATCAGTACACATCCAACATCCAATGGATTTAGTGTAAAGACGTTATCAACAGTCAGAGAAAAACATGACCCACGCAGTGCAAGATACAGGTATCGTCAGATTGTAGAAAGGTGAATTTGCATATGTATATAGTAATAATATTTAGTTTGGTTTTAATTTATCAAAACAAAATCAATATGTATACCAATAAAACAATTTTCAAAGATCTAACTACAATGTTGAATTGATAACCTTTTCAAAAGTTTATTTAAAGTATCGATAAGTTTAGCCGGATCGTATCTAAACTTCCAGGCTCGGTAAACAACATCTTCGTAAAATTAGGATGTGCTATTCTGTCTGAAATAAGTAGGTACAGCCAAACTTCCAAACCAAATCTTTGTATCTATGGAAGAATTTAACAAAGGTTTTAAGTAAACTGTGGAAACGAAATCTCTGACCTAATAATATACCAGTAATACATAGATTACGTGCAGTACTTTTTTTCAAAATAGCCAATTTATTTTGCAAAGAATGTAAGGAGTATTCTCAAAGCACTGCAAATTTAGTCAATGTTTTGTTTATGTACCTTTTCACTTGAAACTGCTAAACATAAATGAAGACATAATTTTGGTTGTATTTCACACAAGTTAATATGGTTTTTTTTAGTTTTATCCTTATGTCTTAGTCCTTGTCTAATCAATGAAATCATATCATCGCAAATTGCCACTTATAAAGCTAAACATTGATCAAAACTAAATTGGAAAAAATGTTTGAGATGTTCCCTCATAAAATAATTGAATTTAAGTGTATTCAATGACAAATAATCGTGGAAAATATATACCGTAACAAAATGTGTGATTTAAACTGTAACTTAGTCGACCTTATCAAATGCAGAGCGGTATTTTACCATTTCCGAAGATTAAAAAATAAATAATCTCAAAACAAAAATTAAAAATACTGAAAACACAATTCATTTAACTGGTATAAATTTATAGGTCCTCCCATGCCTTAACACTTTTCAAGAACACAAGTTTGTCTTTATTCACAGTAAATGTAAACACAGCCATATTTGTCAAGTATGTGTACGTCTCGTTTCGAGACCTTAACAACAAGGATGTAAATTTACAGGTAAATGGACATTTTATATTTTTACTAATTTAGTCCTTGTATACTTTAGAATTTTACCATCAAAACAAACAAAGTTTAGGTTAAAGATATAATATTGCAATAATGAATACTTAATGTTTTGGTCAGATATGTATTCACTCCATAATTTGCTCTAAGATACAAATAATATAACTTCGTAACAAAACAATGCATGAATACTTGAAACAGAGGTGAGTTGAATGTGGTTTTATTTGGCCTTTTAATATTTTTTATTCGAGCGTTACTGATGAGTCTTTTGTAGACGAAACGCGCGTCTGGCGTTAATATAAAATTCAATCCTGGTATCTATGATGAGTTTATTTACAACCACTGGGTCGATGCCACTGCTGGTGGAGATTTATTTCCCGAGGGTATCACCAACCCAGTAGTAAGCACTTCTGTGTTGACTTGAGTTATCATTGATATATTCTTAATTATAAATTAACTGTTAACAAAACTTTGACTTTTTAAATACTAAGGCTTTTCTACCTCAGGAATAGATTACCTTAGCTGTATTTGGCAAAACTTTTAGGAATTTTGGTCCTCAATGCTCTTCAACTTCGTACTTTATTTGGCCTTTTAAAATTTTTGATTCGAGCGTCACTGATGAGTCTTTTGTAGACGAAACGCGCGTCTGGCGTAAATATAAAATTTCAATCCTGGTATCTATGATGAGTTTATTTACACCATTCAACCACACCTAAGATGAAACAAGCCAACGATAGATTACCGTTTTGTTTTCATATGATTTTCAAATTAAATATAAATTTGAATAATTAATACATATACTGATTCAATGTCCTGTTTACCAAAGCATTACAAAAGAAACATTGTGCAGTATATTTCATCTGAATCTATAGAGGCCATCTGAAATGCCGATTCTCCTGTTCAAGCTATTGAAAATAGATAGGATACTGATATTTCGACTATATATTTTTTACAGTATCTTATACATAGCATCAGGGCTGAATACGGAATTTTGATTTGACAAGGTGCAACCAGGAATTATTCGTATACATTTACAACTGATTATAGATCCATCCTGAACTACTTTTGTAAATTAGAAATTGAAAACCAACTGTCTTTATAGATACAAATTTTAAACTCGTAACCATGGGGATTTCGGAGCCTGCCCGAAATTAAAAATAGTATTTTATACAATAAAGTCTCGATTCAGAGTCTTGCTCCCAGATACAAATTATATAACGTCGAAATAAAACAATGCATGAATACTTGAAGCAGTGGTGAGTTGAATGTGTTTTACACTTAAAATGCAACAAGCCAACGATAGATGACCGTTTTGTCTTCATATGATTTTGAAATTAAATATAGATTTAAGTCGTGACCCGATATACCCCCTCCCCGCGTCAGCGAAATACATAACGATTTTGAAAACAGGATTTAAACTTCCCGGGTGTTTTGAAAACAAGAGAGCTCTAGATCTTATGGTAAGTACAAGACATTTAAGCTACTAGAGCTTGTCTGCATGAACTTTCTGGGACTTGCTACATCTTACGTAGGATTTTTTATAGTGAAAATAATTCTGTTTTCCAAAATGCACAAAAGCAGTACCAACTAGAAACAATACTGGACTCACTACTGCATAATCCTTCATGCACATCTGTGTTGGTCAAGATGGATTTTCTAATACTATAAACAGTTACAAAGGTGCCCAATATGCAGGAAAGCTAAAAGAGAACTGTGCGAAATTACTGATTTTAAAGAAATCCATGAAACCTCCATATCATTCCCAAGGAAATTATGTTTCTGATAACAGAAATTTAGTTTGTGAAAGATTTAACAGAAATTTAGTGATTATGTCAGGAACATAAAAGTAAGTTTATTTCCATGTTACGATAAACGGAAATTAAATTTGTTAAGAGATTATATAACTTGAGTTGGTAATCCTAATTCGTTATTTTAGCTAAATTGTTACGATTGTCACTGAATTAGAGAAGGTTTTATGGTTGCAGTTCCTGCTTAAAAATAAATTGTATTTCAATGCAGTGAATATTATTCTTACTTTCTACAGCTATATATTAAAGAAAACGGAAAAGGATATACAACGTGTTACCTGGTTTAAATGATACATCAGAACATTATATCTTAGATAAAGCAATGTTAAAACAATTAAAATCGATTGTTCAGATAATAATTCAAGGTCTGTCCACCTTAAATTTGTATATCTTGAAAATGAGTAGAAAAAGGGATTGCAGGTTTAAAGTCACTTATATAGCTTAACTTTTCTTTAAGGTTTATACATAGTAATATCAGGTGTCACATGATTCCAAAATATATGATTCCTATGTACTAATGAAGTAGATAATTATAGCTACTTCCGGTTAATTAAATGTCATTTCCGTTGAAATATGAAGCATTATGGTTACATCTTTTTCAAAATTATATAGTTTCTTGGTACTTTTGAGTGAAATAAGGTAGATAAATTGCTAATTACAGACGGTCACTTACGATGTCATAACAAGATATTTTACCCTGATTCCAAAAATATATTGTTCTTATGTACTTTTCCTTAAAATAAGACACAGAATCAATTCCGGTTTGCTCAAGTTCACTTCTGATTGAACTTTATCAATTTTATATACCTTCCAACATTTCTTTGGTAATAATCCAATTAGATGTGACACGATTGCTTGGGCAAATGTACCATATGTGACAACTTTACGACAGACGTTCTCTATCGGATAACCTGTTGTTATACAGGGCTTACACCAAAATTTATAAATACTTCGTCTCAAATTTAGCCCAACAATGTTAGATCTGCTATATATATATATATATATATATATATATATATATATATATATATATATATATATAGAGTCTATAAGAATCTACCAACCAGTAAACTTAATAGGTATTGGATCACCAAAATTGACAATACTACACAAACAGGGAAAATTATATGAGTCTAAAAGATTGTGTAACAATACCGATAAATAGATGGAAAACAAAACACTAAAAAGTGTTGAATATCATCGCACAAAGATGGAAAAACTGAACAGGTGATATAAATTATACAATAATTGCAAATATTTCGGCTCAACAAATGGCCTTCCTCAGTGTTAAAAGTTTTAACAATACTGATATATAATGTATAAAGTGTAAACATAGATCAGTAATAATACAGGTGAGTTTTGGTCGATTGATTTTAATCCAAAATCCCGAACATCATAATATAGACATTAGACTGTCAATTTAATTATTTCTTTCTATTGATTCCATCTGGATGGAGGACACCCAGTGTTTTTATCCAAAACTTCTCCTGATTCTCTCTTTGCCTATTTTGCCATGTACAGTCCTGTTCGATCACAAGGATCTTCATGTGATCAAAGTCTTTCAGATCATAGATCTTATATACATAGGTTTGAACGTTGTTTTCAATTTAGACTTGTTTATATTTTTCGTTTGGGCTTGTATTATACTTTCCTTCGGGTTTATATGATCCGTTCATCCTATTTTGACTCCTCAAAATTCAAGAGTCTATCCTAAATTGAGGTAAATTGTATGGCTTTCCAAATACCGTTTCGATTCCTTAACATCACTGAAGAGACATTAATTGTCGAAATCCGTATATGGTGTACAAAACCTTTGCACCTTTTGTTTGCGGTATATCATCTTTTCCGCAAGTTAATTGTTTTCTGTTTAGTACTAAATTTATAATTAAGATCCATTTATTACATCGGTGATCCGTTTATTTGGCAATCGCCAATGGCAGTCAGCAGGGTTTAAGAACATTTGTTGTTCGACCTGTTAGTCAAATGCGCTTTGTTAAAATATACTTTTCACCTTTTTGGTCTTTTGGAAAATGTTGTTTGTGCTGTATTTAGACCCTCTAACAAGAAATTTGTTTTGCATGCACACGTATAAAATTGCGGTTTTATCCAACGCAATCATAGGTTTGAACGTTGTTTTCAATTTCGACTTGCTTATATTTTTTCGTTTGGGCTTGTATTATATTTTCCTTCGGGTTTATATGATCCGTTCATCCTATTTTGACTCCTCAAGATTCAAGAGTCTATCCTAAATTGAGGTAAATTGTATGGCTTTCCAAATACCGTTTCGATTCCTAACATCACTAAAGAGACATTAATTGTCGAAATTCGTATATGGTGTACAAAAACCTTTGCCCTTTTGTTTGCGGTATATCATATTTTCCGCAAGTTAATTGTTTTCTGTTTAGTACTAAATTTATAATTAAGATCCATTTATTACATCGGTGATCCGTTTATTTGGCAATCGCCAATGGCAGTAAACAGGGTTTAAGAACATTTGTTGTTCGACCTGTTAGTCAAATGCGTTTTGTTAAAATATACTTTTCACTATTTTGGTCTTTTGGAAAATGTTGTTTGTGCTGTATTTAGACCCTCTAACAAGAAATTTGTTTTGCATGCACACGTATCCAACGCAATCATAGGTTTGAACGTTGTTTTCAATTTAGACTTGTTTATATTTTTCGTTTGGGCTTGTATATATATATATATATATATATTTGAAAAAATAAGGCTGAAAATGCGCTAAATATTTATATTCAATATGAATATTCACATTTTGTCTATTACAACATCAATTATAAAGAAAAAAACTGACTTCCGGATTCTCATTTCATCTATTTAATTTATGAGGGTATTTCTTAATGAAATAATTTTCTTTATTAATTCTCATTGGTTCCGTTGTATTATCTGAACCCTGATAAAATGGAAAAATAAAGAAATTTGGATGATTTGATCCAGCGCATATATCAATATGTTCGCTAAGTGGTATTTTCTTGTACTTGGGACTCGAATTTGCTGTCTATGTACTGTCATTCGTTTTCTAATGGTGTTGCCGGTTTGTCCAATATAATTTTCTTGACAACCACTGCAAGTGATGATATATAGAAGGTTTTCCGATGCACATGTAAAACTGTTCTTGATTTTAAAAATGTGTCCGGATTTAAAAACGAATTCTGTTCCTTCGGATAAGTATAAACAAGATTCACAATTTGGTCGTCCACATTTTTGTACCTTTGGTTGACTATTTTCAGTTTGGAATGTGGCGCGGGTCAGCAACTTTTTCAACGATTTCGGTTGCCGTTTGCTTTTAATTACTTTATGCGAATTAAATAATTTCAACATTCTCTGATCGCTCTGTAAAAATGGTAAATTATTATGTATAGTATTGAACGCTTCATTGTGTCTGAGGTTGTGAGTAGTAAAACGTTTTCTTTTGAATATGATTTAGTTTTCCTTAATTCCTGTAAGCTAAATGATTTTGCTCTTGTTATACCGTCTTCAATTATCTCTTCGGATATTTTCGGTCTAAAAGCATGTATCTTAATTCATTTAATCTTATATCCCTTAATTCTGGATTTGATATGATTGTACATATGCGTTTAGCTAGGTTATATAGTATATTTACTCTCGTATGTTTTGACATCGTCTGAGCCAGTGACAACAAAAATTTGCGAAAGCAAATTTACAGATCTAACATTGTTGGGTTGATGTTTAGACGAGTTGTATATACATAATGTACACAGCCATGTATCACCATCACTGCTGGTGATCCGATGGATCAATCTGTTGTAGAGTTGTCACTGGCTCAGACGTACTTATAAATATAATTATTTTCTGTGACTGTATCTTACATTAATTTGTAGGATCCTTTACTATAGATAATTTAGCTGATCTGTAAAATAACATCTCCATGCCTTATATATCATGTACTGTAGTACGACGCTAGATTAAAACTGACGTGGAAAGGTAACACCCGGCCACCGAAAGCTTCATTTTATGAAGCCCAGGTGATCGTGTGGTCTAGCAGGACGGCTACAGTGCAGGCGATTTGGTGTCACGATATTTCAGTAGCATGGGTTCGAATCCCGGCGAGGGAAGAACAAAAATTTGCGAAAGGAAATTTACAGATCTAACATTGTTGGGTTGATGTTTAGACGAGTTGTATATACATAATGTACACAGCCATGTATCACCATCACTTCTGGTGATCTGATGGATCAATCTGTTGTAGAGTTGTCACTGGCTCAGACGTACTTATATATATATATATATATATATATATACATAACTACTCTAAATATCAGCACAACAATGTTAAATCTGCACATTTGCGGAAGCAAATTTTGTTCATCCTCGCCGGGATTCGAACTCATGCTATTGGGATATCGAGACAACACCGCCTGCACTGTGTCCATCGCTCTAGACCACTCGACCACCTAGACTGAACTTATAATTCAGCTTTCGGTGGCCTAGTGTTACCTTTCAGTAGAATCTAGAGTTGTAACACCTTCATGATATATTAGGCATGAAGATATATATATATATAGAGAGAGACAAGTACTTTTAGGTACTTGTATATATGAACTTTAATTGTCCAGAGAACAATTGAAGCTTGATATTTGTTAACAAGAAAATGTAGGTAAACAAAGTGATTTCTACTTTAAAAGACACTTCTGGTGTCAGGAAATATCTGACCTTAACACGATTCCCAAAATATGAAGTCTGTAGATATTGTATATTAAAAGGAACAATAATTCCGGTTAACGGTTAGTTACTTCTTCTGGGTCACATGTTTATTTACTTGACACTGATTTCAGAAAATAGGGCTTGCATATACTCTAACTAGAAATAAGGGAGATAATTAGCTTCTTCTGGTTTACAAAATTTCACTTCCGGTGTCATAAATAAACTCATCATGGATACCAGGATTACATTTTTTTTACGCCAGACGCGCGTTTCGTCTACAAATGAATCATCATTGACGCTTGAATCAATAAAGTTAAAACAGCCAAATAAAGCATGAAGTTGAAGAGTATTGAGGACCCAAAATTCCAAAAGGTTTTGCCAAATACAGCTAAGATAATCTATTCCTGAGGTATAAAAGCCTTAGTTTTCAAAAGTTCAAAAGTTTTGTAAACAGTTAATTTATAAAGATGACCATATCAATGATAATTCATGTCAGTACAGAAGTGCTGACTACTGGGCTGGTGATACCCTCGGGAATTAAAACTCCACCAGCAATGGCATCGACCCAGTAGTTGTAAATAAACTCATTATAGATACCAGGATTATATTTTTGTATTATTGTACGCCAGACGCGCTTTTCGTCTTCAAAAGACTCACCAGTGACGCTCGAATCCAAAAAGTTAAAAGGCCAAATAAAGTACGAAGTTGAAGAGCATTGAGGACCAAAATTCCTAAAAGTTTTGCCAAATACAGCTAAGGTAATCTATTCCTGAGGTTGAAAAGCCTTAATTTTCAAAATTCAAAAGTTTTGTAAACAATTAATTTATAAATATGACCATATCAATGATAATTCATGTTACTGGGCTGGTGATACCCTCATAAGAAAGGCTATTTTACCATGATTCCAAAACAAATGGTTTGTAGGTACTTTCCTCTGAAATAAGTGCAAAAACACAACTGCTTTCGGTTTGGTCATCGTCACTTCCTCGCCTATAAAAATAAAAAGTACTTGATGTAGACATTAAGTGTTATGTTGCATCTTAATCGAATCAAACCTTAAGTTTACTTTTCATTGTATCAACATATCAGTTAGCTTTTGATTGCAATGATCATTTGTTTTCTACATACTCCACACATAAAAAGGCAGATAGAATACCTACATATAATTAATTCAGATTCGAAATACAAATAAAATGCTAAATATGTGCAAAATGTATCAAATTTGAAATTAGAAATCACGAACCAAAGAAAATCAGAAAAATTGTATCAAAACAAACAAAAATAGAGAATGTGTAAGAAACACTTCACAAATGCCTTAACACTAAATTATATATAATCTCGTTAAAATAAAGTGCAAGTGTTCCAGATAATTAAGTAGTTCCTAGTCCGAATGTTGCAGTTTTTTTTTTTTTTTCTAAAACATTACATACCTTAACTTTGATACGAATAGACATGTGAACAATAAAACATTTTGTAAAAGCGGAGTAATTTTTAAACAAACATAAGATGACAATTAAGTAACGTGATGATAACATGTGCATATCCATACGATCATGTTGTGTATTATATTATATAAAAAGCATTAAAGGCCTACTTAAAATTATCATTTGATTTATTGTCATTGAATCCTTCAGTTAAAACTAGTATGCACGTGTTTTATCATACAATTAAACCTATCCTATTGTGTTGTGTTGGGAATGCTTCAAATCTAACTTTTGAATGGTTTGTTGATTTTATCAAATCTATGATAAATATTCTGCAGAAAACTGCCTTTGAATTTTGTAACTATATTCCTGGTGACCACTCGAACGCAAAAAATATAGCTGTTTTGTCCGAATTAGATAGACTTCATTCATATTTCAATACTGTGAATAAAGGAACATCAGTTAATATTTCCGGTGCTATATATTGTCTTTCAAGAATCAAAGTTATCGTTTTATGTCTTGAAGCCTCCATGATGTGCTGCGTTAAATGTTATATTAAAAACTTAATACTGCAAAGACAATGAACTAGCCAAACCTGATGTTAATAGTACATTTGTAAACTGTATTTTTTATCATGATGGAACAGAAATACACCTTGCTAGTAATAAACTGTTTTCGTATGTACTTTTAAAAGTAACTTTGGCTATAAAAAATATTTAGCTGTAATTTACAGTGTTGATGACAACAGAAGAAAAATATAACAAGGTTGCGTGCTTAGGCACAGACTATTACGATTGAAAAGAGTAGATATCAGTGCATTGCTCGACATGATATAGTTTGTCAAAGAAGCTCAATTTCTGAAGTTGAATATTAATTGTATTTTCTCCTGAATTGCACTTCAATAAACAGACTGCATCTTTTTTCTATATATTTTACACCAAATTTAAACAATACACATGGAATGGCCTTTGAGCAGCAACCCGTGGTGAGATGCTTTCTGGATGACTTTTAGTATATTTTCCGTATGCATCAGTCATGAGGAGGACTAGATAATACATTTTAGAACATTTGTGAATATATGTTTGTTGTTATTTAATAAGTATTTAATTATTCATATATATATTTATTTGGTTGAGTATCCTTTAATCACATACCCTTGGTGATTCCTGCATTTGGATAACTACAGTTATTTTGTGGATCCGCATAACCACGAGTTGAATTTAATTCATAAAGTTTATTTCATAATGGATATATGGTGTTGCTTCTTGTGCATGGTCAATGAACACTGAACATAATGGTGTATGGTTATATTATTTATGCATTTACATTGTTACATGTTCGTGCATATTCACACTATATGTTGCAGTTCAGTGTTTCTATTGTTCCGTTGTTTTCTCTTATATTTGATGTGTTTCTCTCGGTTTTGGTTTATGACCTGGATTTGTTTTCGCTTAATCGATTTATGACTATTGAACAGCGGTATGCTACTGTTGCTTTTATTTATACGAACATAATTAACAGTGGTGTACTCGAAACACAAACTGCCCCAACAGATTTACGAAGAAGGATACACATCTACGCTAAATAAGTTTATCGGTCACCATCAGTAATTGGTTGAACGGTACATATACGACATGTCGGTGTCTCAGCTCAATAGCGACTTGTTTTCGAGGTCTGAGATCTTTTCATACCAGTATAGTCGTCTGTTCTGTTATTTTATCGACTGTGTCCTATTCCAGATTGTGACATTTTGACCGAGTGTGAAATTGCATGGCGTGTGATGCATGCATACCAGAAGACTCTTATCCTGTCGACGCACTCGGTCTCGCTCCTTTTGAGTCCAATTTTCAATTATCAAAATCTGTTTTGCTTATTGTTCAATTTGTTCATTTAGTAATGAATGATTATATTGCTCTACTCTGACATATCCGTTTCATCTGGGTCAGCTCGAGTTAATATTACACATGTTTTCTATTATCAATAATATCATATATCAATCAAACAGTTTGTGAATTATAATGGTATATTTTAGGTTGAAATGGAAAAAGATGTATTATATATTCGATGTTTCTTATCATGCTAGGGATCATATCTTCCAGTAAAGCTGATGGTAAGTGAGTTTAGTCGATAGAAAATGATATCGATCTACCGAGAAATGTTTGTTCCAGATCTATCGTTGTGTATATACAATGCTGGCCGATAATTTCGTTCGTCATTAAAGTCCGATCATTTAACATTGTTTGACTTAAATGATCGAACTTAACGGACGGATAAATTATCGATCTTTTATGCCAAGGCGTTGTCAGTATCGTCTTTATGAGTTTTGAATATCCCTTTTTTTTCTCTCTATTTCTCTACATGTTTGTTAATCTAATTGAAAGTATAACCTTTATTATAGATATGCATTGTGAATTATTATCTCATCATGTAATTGAAATTAATATCATGGATTCTTGGTACGCGGAATAGGATAATACACAGAGATATGACTTTAATACAGTTTGAACCAGAAATAACCTCTCTAAGATGACACAATAATTGTTCATAGAACTGTTCTAATCTGTTCTAGAACAGATCTACGCTACAACTATCGAACACTGTTTTAAGGTAGACTCCCAGGACTTCATCCTGGCAAGACCTGTCCAAATATGTTCTAGGGTACCTGCGAATATTATTACATGTGTTATAGTTATCTCTGAGGGTACGTAGAACTGACAGTTCTAGTCATCCACGTTTATGGACAGGGAACTGGAGTTTAGAATACTCGTAAAATATATTTTAAATAAAATAATTTGAAAGTAAAATCAAAACAATTCGCTAACAATTTTAGAGGTAAAGTATTTGGATTACACAAAGACTATACCATTGTCTCTTAAATTGTTTATATCACGAGTTTGCATGATTGAAAATCATGACATTATACATTCTTGTGATGATATAAATATGGTTTAGTATTATTCAGAATCTGTTTTAGGAGTTGATTTGTTAGCATCTGTTTCAGGAATTGATTTGTCAGAATTATTTCTAGGTTGAAATTGTCCAAAACTGTTCTAGGGTGTATCTGCAAGAATGCTGAAAACCATTTTATTTTCGCGAGCGATTTATTTTCAGGACTTTAGCAATTAGAAAAATAACGGAATTTTAAATCGTCGCAATTATATGAAACTTGGATCTTCCTTATATAATATATCAAGAAAATCAAAAGATCGCGGAAATAAATCACTGCAAATCTGGGTGAAAAGAACTTAACGCGAAATAAAGTATGCGCGAAATTAAGTTCGTTTACAGTATGTTCTAGGGTATAACTGTCAAAACTATCCTATGGTAGGAATGACAACACATTTTATGGTAGATATTACACATCTTCAGTCATAACTGTTCTAAAGGTGTCAGGGGCTTTTACAGTTATAGAGACTGTTTTATGACAGTTATGATGATAGTTTCTGGCAGATTTTAGAGAGGTTAGAACTTATCCCAAATATAGTAACTAACTATCGAAGGCCTTCGTAAATCATATCTTGACGAAATGATTTTCTCACAAAACTACAAATATATTGAGAGCAAACAGACATCGCTGACAAGACGAAAATGTCCAATAGGTTCCATTAAATGTATGCACAATCGGAAAAAGCAAGTTGTAAAACCTGTAGTATCAAATTGGAAAATTCGGGATATGTTTCCCTTATTTCCAAGTTCAATATTATTAAATAAAATGATTTGCCTTAAACATTTATATACCGCTCGCTCATTCTGTGTTTGATCGTTTCATACACACCAATAACACATGTTACTTCTTCTATCTAACAAAATGAAACATTCAGTCAACTGGCATAATTAAAATGATTGATAAAGAAGTGTACATTTGTACATTTCTATATTGTAGATAATCTGAATTGGAAGGTCGTAAAGAAGATATTGCAGTTCGGTGAGGACTTACACCTTTTCTGCCAAGTAGAAGATTGCTGTAGAAAATCGGCTGGATGGAAATGGACGCCAAATAATAAACTCAGCACAATATTTATTGATGTAAAAATTTTACAAAAGATGAAATATCTAAATATTATGGTGGAACAAGTGAAAGAGGATTTTTTAGTTATACGTAACATGACAAGTGATGACTTGAATATTGCTTATTCGTGTACATACGGATTTCAAATAAGCAAGAAAAGATACTGCTCAAGACTGATGTGTTCATCGGTGAGTATAGAGCTTTATAAACTACTTTTACTAGTAGAGTTTTATGCAGAAAACGTTTTAAATTTCTCCTTCAAACATGAACAAATATACATAATTATGGCTATACTTTTAATTGCTTCCATTTATTTTTTCATCCAATCCACATTTTTATTGTTAGTTTTTAAAAATTATCATCGTAAATGTCAATTTAACTTTTAGATAAATTATTTGCTCGTTATCGCTTCCTCTCTAAAATAGAAAAGCAAAGGCAAACTTTTAAGACAAATCCGAGAGAAAAGTTTTGACATTATGGCAATGATTTGATATATAAGTTCAAGCTAATCCGATGACTTTTATAAGAGTATTGCCACTGGAAAAAGCTGAATAAATGATGTATAAGCTTTATATAAGTTTTGTTAACATGTAGCATTTAAAAGGACAACCAAAAGTAGCATCGTTACACGATGCCCCGGAAACGTAACTAATGCAGAAAAACTGGTACCATTAATATTATAATAACCATTAATTTACGTATTTTTATTTCATAAGGAAAATGCTATAATCTAGGTTTTGTAATGAATTAACAATAATTCATATACCAAAATGACGTATAAATTTGCAGTTGCTATATCCACCCACATTTTCATATTAGCAAATATGAATTTGAGATTAAAAGACATTTACTTGTTCTCTGAACAACACTTTTTATTCATTAGTTCGTTTTTAAAGCCGAAACTATCAATAAATGCGGCCATCAGTCATTGGCAAATAATTCATACAATTATCACTAAAGAAGAACCTCACGTGTTATAGATAAATGCAGATCTCCAACTACCGACGCTGTCAGATCATATTCACTTTAGCATCGAAATGTGTTTGAGTTAAGACATTGAACAGGTTAAAAGTACTCAAAGTAGGCTATTTAAACCAAGAAAGAAAACAGTATGATTTAAAATTGAATGACTAAAACACAAACAAGTGAAAAAGGCGAAATAATACAAAATAAAACTTAATGTAAAATATTTAGAATACCAATCTTATTACCAGGAAATATGGGAGGAGTGCAATAAAGGACTAAACCATTGTTTTTGGTTGGAAGAATTCCGTAAATTTTAATTTTTTAATGTTTTCTTTTCATATAGAAAGTTGCATATATCAACATTGTTACGACAAAATTGATAACAATATATTTAATCATCAGATATAAAATGTTTGCTTTGCCACATTAAAATAGCCATGCACCAGCTTAAGACTTGCATGTTAATTATTCACCCCATCATAATGTACGATAACATACGTTTGTGTTACAAAGGTGATGCATAATGTATATGTGTCTTTGTGCATTTATCACGATCGCAGATGGTTAGATAATTGGATTAAGTGTTCCATTAAAATAAAAGTGATTTTATATAAGTACAAGAACACACCCGCGACATCGCGGATCCGTGACTGAATTAAAGTATCTAATTATGTATAAGCCTTATGTTTAGCCTGGATTTTCAGTATTGGTATTGTCATCTGATAAAGTCATGCTGTTTATAAGATGCACGGTTTTCTCTGCTTTCAAAATCTTTCTGTTTGAACCCATCGACCTGGAACTAATTATTATTTCGAAAACAAAAGGGCCTGGAATGGTGTAATTTTTGCTCAACGCCATTGTCCTATATTAGTTATATATAAAGTTGAATTCTTTTATTCGCCGTTTTTACGTCATGCCGGCTAACAAATTAGAAACTGTACCTACCCTTATTTTAAGTCTGGATTTTTAGTATTCGTATTGTCATCTTATAAATTCATGCTGATTAAAATACTACAATAGGAAACAATGATTATGACCCGTGTATATAGCCAATCCCAAATACACCGTTTGGTGGTGCGCCTGACAGATGCGGAACGTACAGATTAGGTAATAGGTAACAGGTGACATATACTATTGGTATCGGTATCGGGTTCGATTCGGAACTTGTTAATTTTTGGTAATATTAATTATGTGGAAAACAAAAGGGCCTTGAATGGTGTAATTTTAAATCAACACCATTGTCCTATATTAGTTATATATAAAGTTGAATTCTTTGATTCGTCGTTTTTACTCCATGCCGGCTAACTAATTGGACCTCGTTATTTTAGTATTATAGATACACAGAGTCAAACTACATCAATATAGTTTAACACAATTGAAAAAGAATAAAAAGATGATAATGATCTGAAAGGTATACAAATAAAACTTGGAAAAACAAACTTTTATTGTGCATGTACTAATTTTGTGTCATGAATCGATACCCCATATCCTTTGTTTTTCTATCCTAGTCTAAACATCTCACAACTAGCAAATGATACAACTCTCGTTTTAAGATCTTAAGATGAAATAAAATCAAATAAGGCATGCTTTTAACTTAATTGCAACTTTTGGATCTTTCTCTTGGCTTATAATCAATAGAAACAAAAGAAGATATATTGCTAGGTAAACTCTAACATTGCAAAGGTAATTGGAAAATTACAGTTAAAAGAAAGTTTGGTGACTATGTTGAACGCATCTATCCCATCGAACTTGAAATCAAGGATACAACAGATACAGTTAAGTAACATTTTATATGGATCGCAGAAGCATTATGGTGACGTTGTCATTGGAATCAAGTGCAATCATGAATGTTACATTCTATTTGGAAATAATTTTGTTTTAGAAATTTTGATTTTAAAATAATGGATTCGAATGAATCATACATGAAATGTAACTCTTTGGTCCAAAAATAAGGTATGAAAAGATGCATATAAGATATAAATACCGCTTGTTTAGATTTCTTGAATATTCATGGAGCAAAAAGGTTCTAATCTAAACTCATCCTTTATAAGGTTTTTGTGAAATTAGGAAGCCAATACATAGTGGAAACCTTGTAGCATTTTCATCTCAAATCATATCTTAGGTAGAAGTTGTAGGTATGAAAGTTCTAAAATTTCTCATCTCACTTTTGAGTGTTCCTAATAAAATTATCGTCAAACAACGGCACTTTGTTTGCTCCTTTTTCAGCAGGTGTAAACATAAAATGCTTGCCTAGTGTATCTGATTTGTTCTTAAGTCTAGATAATGTTTTGTGAAATTACGTTGCGAAAAATTTTCCGAAATGCTTTATACGATTGTCAAACAGATTTGTGCATTACATTTGCTGAAGAAATAATTCAAGGTTATTTATTAGCATTCTCTATTCTGCACTAAGATTTCGAGTAGGAGAAAAGGAGTCGCTGATTTCTTTTCTCTTGTAATAGCATTGCCACAAGAATCATATATTTATCTCGAAGTGTCACATTCTTGGGAACTATGAGTGTTTGTTAGAGTGTGTTTAACTGTTGTCAATATCAACGTCGGCTGCACTTGGTAAAAGGTCAAGGTTACAGTTCACAAAAGACTAAAATTAGATACCTGAAATGTGTGCACCCAACATTTGACATTCACTGTCGGCATACTACAATTTTATTGTATTTGACACAAAATTATGTTACTTCTACTAAAATCCACAATGATTGTAAACAGGCTTATGCACCTATCGCTCCTGTGTAATAGTTTACATTTATTTAAACGACAAATTCCTGACACACCTTTTCTTTCTTATTCACTAAGCACAAATTTTGTAGACCCTGAAAGTGACACTCTGTAAACCTGGAGTAGATAATCATATATGCTTTACTTAATGGACAAGTACCTAGCAACTATGTGTTTAAGAAACATTTTAATCAAGATATCCTGATACACCAGACTGTGAGTCAATAGAAGTCGCTCATTATCTTCCTTTATCTCATTAATACAGTACTACACAATATATATTTTTCTAATCAGTGCATGATAATACGGGATAATAGTACTTGTTTTCCTTATTCTATTGTAATTGGGAAATGCAAATAAATTTTGTATACAATATAATTGTCTCCATAACTTTATAAAGTGCATTAAAACGTTTTAATAATCAACCAATATGATTCGAAGGAGGAAAGGCAAAATTAATTATTGTTTTATAATTTTATCTATACACTAATATAGTATATATATAATATTAGTGACCATCAAGTATATGCACTTGCTAAACAGTAGGATGAATAAGCAAGTGACTTTTTGCACTAGACAATTCTGTAAACAATCAAATTTGTATTTAAGAGAGGTAAAATACAAATATGAATGCCCAACCCATTGCTAGATGAAAACAAATCTACGTCTGCCATGATTTATTTCGATTCTAATAGGTCAAATACGGTAATTTTGTCAACCGTGAAGGCCCCTATACACACGATACTGTTTTGGCTGTTCCGTTTTACCCCATATAATAATATTATATCATTCAATAGTAGGTAACAAAGACCTCACATTTCAACTAAAATGTTCTTTTGTCTAATTTAGTACATTTTGATGCGTTCAAGAAGCCTGAAAATGTCCATTGTTGACATTTGACGGCGGAAGCATACATGTATCGTCACCTTGTTTAGTTGCAAAAGACGATATAAAAATCAGTTCGGAATTTTCGTATTAAGAAATATAACACCAAAATGATACAATACGGTTATCCCTATTCTATTTGAAGCTTGGTCTGCGTAAAACGTGGGTTTTACTGTCGCAAATTGATTTTACCTTTTCTTATAAATAAGGTAGGCATAACGCGGAACAGCCAATTATGTGTATTAATGAGTTTGCGCTAAAAGTAGATATACTGTGATTATACTGCTTGACGATATATAGGTCGTCATATTAAAATTGTAGATCAATATTAAAATTAAAAATGGGAAATATAAGTAAGACATGAGTACTTTTTAGAGAGGACAAATGCAAAAGAATATCATTTAGTATGGAAGTGTGGGAATACATTTATGATCGCCGTATATTTCAGTCATGATGCTTAAATTACAATCATTCATTGAAGTAAACAATTATGTACACACATGTCTTTAAATATATTGAGATCGATTTTATCTGGAAAACATTTACAATGTAATGGACCAAAGCTTTAGGTATAACTTCATTTTGGATGATACAAACTGTTGATCTTTATTTCATTCTTCATTATCTCAACTATGGATCTTCCTTTTAAGTTTACAAAATACGATCTTCGCACTTTTAAAACTTTTCTAGTTGGTTACTGTCAACTTTTATTCCTTTATATATAAATATGTTATAAAGTGTAAATATTTTTAAATATTTCAACAAACGAAATAGAGAACCATTTGAATATGTATGTGGCAATTTTGCGGTTCGTAACACTTATTCCCGAAAACCCATATTGCTTATTATTTCCTCCGAAGGAGACTAAAGGAACATTTCACCACGATTGTAAATGTGATAGTGGGAGAGGACCATGATGTTCTATGTGCACATGTATTCCTGCTCTGAAATCTTTTAATTGTTTAATAATACATTCTGTATAAAGTCATCCCATAAGACGTTTATATCTAATTTGAGTTTTGTTCCGGTTGAGCGATTTTTTGCTCAAGTTGTGGCCCATAGACATAGAAAATAACTTGATAATATCAGTGTTGTACTTTTAAGTAATTCCTTACTCAATTTGTTATGTAGTTGTTATGTAGTACATCATAGGAAGTTTCACAACATAATAACATAACATAATACTTTATTTACTCAGACACATATTCATGAATGACAACAGGCAATATACATAATCACCACAAGGTATCAACAGATATGAATGATGGTTGCAACTAGAGAACAATGTTTCATAATTATATGAACGAGAGTATAATTACAATATTCTATATTTTTGTCAATAAAAGGGATACGCTCTTCGTCACTTTAATATTGAAAAATGAAATAAGCCTTTTCATCTCTTCAACACATGGATATTTACAGTAATATTCACGAATATTCTTACATTTGTGTATTTCTAAAGTTTTTTTATATAATAACTGTTAGACACTCAAATAAATAATGACATTCTGTTATGATATTGTAACCATTATATTTATTTAGTTGGCCTAATTTGTTTTGTGTGGCCTAAGAATGTTTACATTGTTTTATATACATTGTGTACAAAATAAAATACATTGTGTTACAACTATGCAGTTTAGAATTCACTGGAACATTCATTGATACTCATGGAATGATTAGAACTTTCTATTTCACTTACATAACGTTTCCAGAATGATCATAACAAAAGATAACAAAATAATTTATATTTCTAGCGTTGTCTAGAAATTTCTGTTTGAGTATTTAAATGCAGACCCAAAAGTTAGTAAAATATATAGAGATTTGGACATAGACATAGATAGACTTAGACATCGATAGACATCAACATTCTCTGCAGTTGGATTGCCACTTTTATTTACAAACTACATCATACTAGATTGTGACCAATTGGATATAATATTCTGTGGATTCCCGTGAAGATTTCCGGATAAAGAAAAGATAAAAGATTGGACTCATATTTTGACAGTTAAGTTGACATTTCTTTTTGTGTAATACTTTTTGTAAACTAGTGTATAATAAATCTTGTTAAATTTTTATTGATTTGTGTCTTTTGTTGGCTACAATTAAAGGCGATTTTCTGACATAACAGAAATTGGGGCTCGTCCGGGAGAACGTTAATATCTTATTTTATAAAAAATATTTGTTCAGTATTTTTATTAGAAATAGCCAACAAAATTCTACAAAATGGCATTTGAAGCCGGTAAATTTTTGAAAACGCCAGACCTGGAGAAGTTTGATAATTTAAAGAAAGAGGAATTAGTGTTGCTTGCTAAACATCTGAAATTAGACTTTAGAGTATCTATGAGAAAACAAATTATAAAAAATTTGGTAATAGACAAATTAGTTGACGCAGAAATTTTAGGTGAAGAGGCTCTTGATCTTAAGGTCGAAAATGTTGACGCTATCAAATTAAAACAGCTTGAATTAGAACATGAACTTAAATTAAAACAATTGGAAAAGAAAAGAAGAAAGGCAGGCAGAACTTGAAATGAAGGAAAGGCAGGCAGAACTTGAAATGAAGGAAAGGTTAGAGATGGAGAAGATGAAAGAAAAGAAAAGAAGATGAATTTAAATTAAAACAGGCAGAACTTGAAATGAGGAAAGGTTAGAGATGGAGAAAATAAAATTGAAATGGTCAAAGGAGAAAGTAACACTAATGTACAGTCGAAATCAGAACATTTTGATGCAGCAAAAATATACGTTTGGTTCCCAGATTTTGTGAAAAAACAGTCGATAAATATTTTCCACAGTTTGAGAAAATTGCTCATAATTTGAAATGGCCGAAGCCTTTTGGACTACAATGCTGCAAAGTGTTTTTGAGGGCAAGGCCGCTGAAATTTACTCAGCACTTTCATCCGAACGAAGTTCTGATTATGACACGGTTAAAAGGAAGTTTTGAAAGCTTATGAGCTAGTGCCAGAAGCATATAGACAGAAGTTTAGATCTTATAAAAGTTTGATTCACAAACCTATGTTGAATTTGCTAGGAAAAGAAGACCTATTTGATAAATGGCTTACGTCAAAGAAAATAGATAACAATTTTAAGAACCTAAGACAACTGATGTTATTAGAAGAGTTCAAGCAATGTGTTCATTTAGACTTAAAACACATTTAGATGACAAAACTGTTGAGACATTACAAGATGCAGCTGTTATTTCCGATAATTATACCCTTTCACATAAGAGAAGTTTCAAAGGTCAAAATTTTAATACTTGAGTGGAAATTACAAGAATCAAAGCACTGAGCGTACTGATAGTAAGCCTGTTGCACAGAATAAGAGTCAGTCTAGTTATAATATGTCTAGTCCGAAATTTGATACTTTTGAGAAGAAGTCACTGACTTGTGCTTATTGTAAGAAGAATGGTCACCTGATGGCTGATTGTTTCAGACTCCAGAAGAAGAATGAAAGAGATAATAGGCCCAAGACCAGTGCTTGTACGACACCCCGTGTTACCAATACGTTGGAATGTCCTGCGAGTCAGGCTTTTAAGTCCAGTTTTGTGATTACATGGAGGATTATAAACCCTTTATGTCTGATGGGTTTGTTTCTATTGTTGATAATACTACTCCTCAACCTATTAAGATTTTACGGGACACTGGAGCTTCTCAGTCTTTATTGTTAGAAGGTGTGTTGCCTTTGTCCGAGGAGACTTCTGTTGGTGCCTCCGTTTTGTTACAAGGTGTGGAGTTAGGTTGTATAGATGTTCCTCCATCGTATTTATCTGAAGTCAGATTTGATAACTGGACCAGTTGTTGTGGGTGTTCGTCCTAATCTCCCTGTTGAGGGTGTTTCATTATTGCTAGGAAATGATCTAGCTAGGAACAAAGTGGTTGCTGAACCAATTGTTACCAGTGAACCGGTGGTGGATGTTAAATCACCTGAAGATGATGCTGAAGTGTATCCAGCTTGTGTCGTTACTGTGGCGATGGCTAGAAAACAGCAAAATGAGGATTTGCAAGAAGACCAGTTTGATTACATGGACCTTTCTGACACCTTTCTAGCCGACATTGAAGGTCCCAGTAGCTCAGAGAAGGCCGTAATAAGACCACCTAGTATAAGCAAGAATGTAATTATGCCATGGCCAGACGTAAACAGCCATTCATTAGACCGAAGGAAATTTGTCGAAGAACAAAATAAAGACCCTGAAGTTCTTCAGCTCCGCCAGAGGGCTCAACCACAGGAAGAAGCAGACAAAGTTGCCGAATGCTATTACCATCAAGACGGCATTTTAATGAGAAAGTGGAGGCCCCTGATGCTACCCCAGAGGAGGAATGGAGAGTGGTATACCAAGTGGTGGTGCCTAAAGTCTATAGGCAAGACATTATTGGTCTTGCTCATGACACCCCCTTGGATGGACACTTAGGTATAAGGAAGACTTGCCTTAAGATCTTGCAGCATTTCTACTGGCCAAGACTTAGAAATGATGTCGCAGAATACTGCAAATCATGCCATATATGCCAGGTTGTTGGTAAGCCTAACCAGAAAATACCACCAGCACCACTTCTGCCTATTCCAGCCTTTGAAGAACCTTTCAGCCGAGTACTCATTGATTGCGTTGGACCTTTACCGAAGACCAAGACCAGAAATGCGTATTTACTGACGATCATGTGTACCTCCACTCGTTTTCCTGAGGCTATTCCGTTAAGGAATATCAAGACACCTACTATTGTCAAAGCTCTGATCAAATTTTTCACGCTAGTAGGACTTCCAAAGTCTATACAGTCCGACCAGGGTTCAAATTTCATGTCAGGTTTATTTCAGCAAGTCGTGTACCAGTAAGGGATTGCTCAGTATAGATCAAGTGCTTATCATCCAGAATCTCAAGGTGCCTTAGAACGTTTTCATCAAACATTGAAGAACATGATCAGAACTTTTTGTCTTCAATTTGACAGGGATTGGGATGATGGTGTTCACTTTTTACTTTTTGCGGTCCGAGAGGCTGTTCAAGAATCCCTTGGTTTTAGTCCCTTTGAGTTGGTATTTGGTCATACTGTAAGGGGACCTTTAAAATTGATAAAGGAAAAGTGGCTTACTGAACACACTGACTTTAATCTTCTAGACTATGTATCTAGATTTAAAGAAAAATTGTATACTCTTGTCAAATTGCTCAGAACAATTTAAAACTGTTCAGAATAAGATGAAAATATGGTATGATAAAGATGCCAGGGACAGATTTTTGAGCCTGGTGATAAGGTACTTGTATTTTGCCAGTCCCTGGACATCCATTACAAGCTAAATATTGTGGTCCTTATACCATAGAGAGTAAAATCAATGATTTGAATTATATTGTAAAACACCAGGTCGGCGTAAACAAAATAGAGTGTGTCACATTAATATGTTAAAACCATATTTTGAGCGTACTAATGAAGGTGAGAGTAAACCAGTTGCCACTTTAGCCATGGTTAAATTGGAGAACAATCATGACAAACCAGATGTAATTGAACCACCTTTTAGTTCTAAAACTATGGAAGAGACAGTTAGATTGAAAAATTCAGAAATTTGTCAAATTTAGATTCAAAACTTGCACATCTGTCTTTTGATCGTAGAGAAAATTAAAAGCTTTGGTATTTTCTTTTAAAATCTTTTTCCAGATGTGCCAAACAAAACCACTGTTGTTTGTCATGATGTCGATGTTGGTGATACTTCTCCAATTAAGCAACATCCTTACCGGCTCAATCCACTCAAACTTGAATTTATGAGACAAGAAATTAAATATATGTTTGACAATGATATTATTGAGCCGAGTAACAGTGAATGGAGCTCTCCTTGTCTGCTTGTGCCCAAACCAGATAAAACCTTTCGTTTCGTAACTGATTTCAGAAAAGTAAATTCTGTTTCAAAATCTGATTCCTATCCGATTCCAAGGATAGACGATTGCATTGATAATATTGGAAAAGCAAAATTTGTGAGCAAATTTGATTTATTGAAAGGTTACTGGCAAGTCCCATTGACACAGAGAGCTCGAGAAATATCAGCTTTTGTCACACCAGATGGCTTATTTCAATATACTGTAATGCCGTTTGGCATGAAAAGTGCTCCAGCTACATTTCAAAGAATGATCAATAATGTTATAAAAGATTTAGACTGTTGTTATGCTTATATTGATGATCTTATTGTATGTAGTGATAGCTGGGAAGAACATTTAACACATTTATATGATACTTTTGATAGATTGTCACAATCAAATTTGACTGTTAATCTTGGTAAAGTGAATTTTGTCAGGCCACTGTTGATTATTTAGGGCATACAGTTGGCCAAGGTCAGGTGAAACCTATTACGGCTAAAGTGGATGCAATTACCAAATTTCCTCCTCCTACAAATAAAAACAACTTATGAGATATTTAGGCATGATTGGTTTTACAGGAAATTCTGTTCAAATTTTGCGACTGTTGTTCAACCATTGACTCATCTTTTACGGAAAGATTCTAAATTCATCTGGAGTGAAAATTGTCAAAACGCTTTTGAAAATAGCAAATCACTTTTAATTAATAGTCCAGTTCTGATCACTCCAGACTATGAAAACAATTCAAACTTGCCGTTGACGCAAGCGATGTAGGAGTTGGAGCTGTTTTATATCAAGAGACAGATGATAATGTTGAAAAACCTATATCATATTTTTCTAAGAAATTAGATAAACATCAGAAAAATTATTCAACTATTGAAAAGAGTGTTTTGCACTGTTGTCTGCACTTCACCATTTTGATGTATATTTAAATCCCACTGTGCATCCTATTCTTGTTTATACTGATCATAATCCTCTCACCTTCATACATAAAATGAGAAACAAGAACCAGAGATTGACTAGGTGGAGTTTATTGTTACAGGAATATGATGTTATTGTAAAACATATTAAAGGTAAAGATAATGTAATAGCAGATGCTTTATCTAGAACTTATTGAAACAATTTGTATATACTATGTATTTTTGTACATATTATTCATGAAAAGTTTTGTTACACTCAAACTTTTTTAAGGGGAGGTGTTATGATATTGTAACCATTATATTTATTTAGTTGGCCTAATTTGTTTTGTGTGGCCTAAGAATGTTTACATTGTTTTATATACATTGTGTACAAAATAAAATACATTGTGTTACAACTATGCAGTTTAGAATTCACTGGAACATTCATTGATACTCATGGAATGATTAGAACTTTCTATTTCACTTACATAACGTTTCCAGAATGATCATAACAAAAGATAACAAAATAATTTATATTTCTAGCGTTGTCTAGAAATTTCTGTTTGAGTATTTAAATGCAGACCCAAAAGTTAGTAAAATATATAGAGATTTGGACATAGACATAGATAGACTTAGACATCGATAGACATCAACATTCTCTGCAGTTGGATTGCCACTTTTATTTACAAACTACATCATACTAGATTGTGACCAATTGGATATAATATTCTGTGGATTCCGTGAAGATTTCCGGATAAAGAAAAGATAAAAGATTGGACTCATATTTTGACAGTTAAGTTGACATTTCTTTTGTGTAATACTTTTTGTAAACTAGTGTATAATAAATCTTGTTAAATTTTTATTGATTTGTGTCTTTTGTTGGCTACAATTAAAGGCGATTTTCTGACATAACAATTCGTCTTCAATTGATGTGGTCAGAGATGACACAGTCATTCATTTCTATGAAATCAATACCATAATCTCGTTTCTACGTCAATTTTAAGGTTGCAGCGTCGTAGTTTGGTAATATTTTAACCATCTGTAAAATATTTCTAAGCCAAAGTCCACTTTCAAAAGGCCATAATATTCTCCACCTTATGACTTTTCAATTCAACAGTGCCAATGTGGAAGAATTCTACGTTGATATTTGCCTAGTATGCGTTTTTAATTGATTTGGCCTGTCTTAGACTAATGAATTAAAAGCAAGCTAAATCTGGGATTTCAACAATGGATTTTACATTTCCAATACCTTTAAACTTATACAATCCTGATTCGTTCACTTTGAACTTTGAAGAGCACAAAATGGACTGTTTATGACTCTTTATACTAAATACATTGGATGTCGGATGTGTATTGATTGATAATTTAGTCTTAGATGCATGATTTTTGTAATAGTTGTTATTGGCTTTGAACTAGCTGTCAGTAACTGCGAGTACGCTCAGATCTGTACTTAGTGTCTTTTTGTTGTAAGGATGTACAGTTACCCGTCCACGTCTACTCTGTGTTTTGTTAGATGTATTTCTATTTGTATCCATCTGATGAGTTAAGCTTTTTCAACTGTTTTTATAGTTTGTTCTTATGTTGTACTGTTACACCACTGTCCCAGGTTAGGGAAGGGTTGGGCGCCCGCTAACATGTTTAACCCTGCCACATTCTGTATGTGCCTGTCCCAAGTCAGGAGCCTGTAATTCAGTGGTTGTCGTTTGTTGCTGTGTTACATATTTGTTTTCGTTCATTATTTTGTACATAAATTAGGCCGTTAGTTTTCTCGTTTGAATTGTTTTACATTTGTCATTTCGGGGCCTTTTATAGCTGACTATGTGGTATGGGCTTTGTTCATTGTTGAAGGCCGTACGGTGACCTATAGTTGTTAATTTCTGTGTCATTTGGTCTCTTGTGGAGAGTTGTCTCATTGGCAATCATACCACATCTTCTTTTTATATATAAAGCTTATAATTATTGCAAACATCCGGTTCCAAAATGTACTATTTTTAGTTTGATAACGATATTGATCGGAGTTTATCACCATAAATCATTAAATGTTGAGTTGTTCTTACTTTAAAATGTTTTACAAAACTGCAAGTGATTTTTCTAAAATGTACATGTAAGTTGGTTTTAATTCAAAACCCCAGACTCAACAGCCGTATATAAGAACGGGAAGCACTTCGGTATCAAAAGTTATAACTGTTATTCTATTGGTAATTTCATGTAACGCCTTTGTCGCAGGGATGGCTGTAATTTTAATTCGCTTTTACAAAAGAATTTTTTAATTTGTTCCAATGTATTAGTAGGAATTTTGATTTTCCAGTATTTTGCCAAAAGCTATATTCTGGTTTTCTCTTGCAAAATGTAACAACCTTTGTTTTACATGTGAATCTCGTAGAATTGTACATGTAAAACGATGTTTTTGGTTTTTTTTCAAAAGCTGTTGGCCATTAGATATCGACAATATCTTACACATATTCTGTTTAGAAAAATAAATCTTGATGACTATAGGGTTTTGTTGCATCTACAGTTCGTTAAAATATACATATCTTTAAGTATTCATTCTGACCCAATTAATAACCGAAATACATTAGTTACAAATTAATGCTTGTCCCATATAAGTGTAAAACTCATTTAAAAGAGGGACAAAAGATACCAGAGGGATAGTCAAACTCATAGATTGAAAATAAACTGACAACGCCATGGCTAAAAATAAAAAGACAAACAGACAAATAATAGTACAGAAGACACAACATAGAAAACTAAAGACTAAGCAACACGAACCCCACCAAAAACTTGGGGTGATCTCAGGTGCTCCGGAAGGGTAAGCAGATCCTGCTCCACATGTGGCACCCGTCGTGTTGCTTATGTTATTACAAATCCGGTAAATAGTATAATTCGGTAGGTCACATTCGTGAAAAGGGAAGGGTATTGTAGTTACAACATAAGGAACATATCCGATATCATTTGTGAAACGGTTATTCTATAACGGTCAACCAACTCGTGATGGCGTCCGTAAAATTTACGAAGGATGATTTCAACTTCACCATTTGGAACTCTTGGTTTAATAGCTTCCTTGTGAGCAGCAATCCTCTATCAAGGAAATTATGATAGGAAATACAAGCCCGGGAATATCGTATCAATTGGGAGATATATACTCCGTATGCAGGCGCTGCTGGAATGTTGCTACATAGAAATGGAAAGTTCACAATTGGGAAGCTGAAATCATCTCTTTTGTCGTAAAGTTTTGTTTTCAACCGATCCTCATTGTCAATTTCTAGATGTAAGTCAAGATATGAGGCAGACTTATCTGTATCTGTAGTATCCTTTATCTCTAGTTCGATGGGATAGATTCGTTCAACATAGTCACCAAATTTTGTATTATTTAGTGAGGAACATCATCTATATAGCGGAACGTAAAGTTAAAGGATATTGCTAACTTCTTATCTTTCTTCCTAAGAAGTTCCTGTATGAAGTCAGCCTCATAATAATAAAGAAACAAGTAATGTGAACGTTACAGCCAGTTGCAATTATTCAATACCATCGGAATGCTTGTTAAACTTGATAGGTAATTTCGATATTCAAAATAGATTACTATTCAAGTTTCAATTTCAGTCGATTAAAGGGTGCGAAATATAAAGATATGTCATCTGGATTTCTTTATCGTTAATAATGTAAATCTATTTTTAAGAAAAACAGAAATTGATCTTGATGGCACTATCAAAGACGGTACACCGGAAAAAGAAAACCTATTTTATTTGATTTGTAAGTACACAAATAATAGCTTTTCTAAATAGATTGCCTTCAAATAGCTGATTGTATTGAACATTGTTTTTACCTTTGTAGTTTCATTCATTCAGGATTGTATTTTGCACATAAATTGTATTGGGGTTCCACAACCTGGACTAGAGGAAAGGCCAATACAATTTCAGAGATTGAACTTTTTTTGATAATGCCCTGGCCTCAGTTACTTATTTTCATTTGTTATTTTTTTTCTTGATCACCGAGTCCAGCCCATCCTCCATTATCTTCAATGTTGCAAGCTCTTGGGTAATTTACCTGGGGCAATTGGGACAATGTTAGAGTGTTCAAATATGAAAAGTGTATAGCAAACAGTAACTTTATAAAATAATCTAGCTACATGCCTTAAATAATTGTACACAGTATGGAAACTCACATTGAGGAAAGACTTGCAGTCGGGGCAGTATAAATCTTGTTTACATCAGTAACGTTGTATGATGGAACGTGACGTTGCTACGATATAACGTAGACGAAACGAATTTGTTATATCGATACCGATTAACGTTTAAACTCGTTAAATCAACGATTTTGCAACTCTTACTTTTTGAACGCGGATTTTACATGCTCTGAATGTTGCTGGTAAATTATTAAACTTTCAATTATGTGAACCTTCTGTTGTTAAGTTGAGGTTTACTGTTTGTGTTACAAGTTGTTTTGATGCTATACAATTTTAGCTTTTAATTTTCAAAGTACATTGTTTTCTATCTATTTTCCATAACATTTTACAATAATGGTTAACATTAATCCAACTGAATCACACAATCATTAATCTTTATTTTCTATGTAAATTATAAAAATCGGACACCGATTAAGGTAAACAAATGTTCTTTCTTTAAATACCAAGTAAAAGTGAAATATGAATTTTAATTGAAATAATTGTATTCAAAATTATTCTATAAATCCTCTGAATAATTTTCAATATTCTATAAATTTCTATACATTTCTAATGGTAATATACATTTATTTACCTTGCCTAAGGGACATAAGAATATTTGTTCAACCAATAAAATATATATTTTCCCCGAGGACATCGCTCTTCACCAATGAACAATGAGTTTGGCTATCAAAGTTTACAAACAACGTAGTTCATATATATCGAATTAAAGAAGATATCTTTCATATGAGTAACAAACAGCAACACCTTCTTTTCTATAACGTGCACAACGACTTATTTCTTGCCAATAATTTTAAAATAGATGTTCATGCACCTCAGTGAACCACACGACGGACATACCGAAAGCAACTGTTGAGACTACGCTGCTGATTTTACTATCAGTCTTCTAAAACTCTTCTAAAATAAATTTCCTTCTTTCCCTGGAATTGCCGAGTGAAACATTTCCACCAAGCGGTACATGCAATCTTCACAGAACCTTTTATCCCCAATATCATCATTGAATAGCAAAATGATATCTGCAACTGTTGGAAAAAGACCTAAAACATATATAAGTTTATTTTAAAATTATATCATTTAAACGTTTGATTGTAGTTGAAATCACAAGATTTCAGTTCAATTGAAGGCTTAGTCCTTATGACAATGTTTTATGCGATTTTGATTTTAATACCAAGTTTACATATTTAACAAGGAATGTTGAAGAAATTATGTACACGATATATATGAACTCTGCTTTTGAAAACATTGATAGGCAAACTAATGTTTCATTGGTGTAGAGCGATGTTCTCTGGTAAATTTATAAAAAAAATGGGTGAACAAATATTCATCTATCCCTTAAGCAAGGTAAATACATGTATATTACCATTAGAAATGTATAGAAATGTATAGAATATTGAAAATTATTCAGAGAATTTATAGAACAATTTTGAATACAATTATTTCAATTAATATTTATATGTCACTTTTGCTGGGTATTTAAAGAAAGAACATAGTTTAATTTTAAATCGGGATTGCAATTTTATAATGTACATAACAAATAAAGATTAATGATCGTGTAATTCAGTTGACTTAATGTTAACCATAGTTGTAAATTGCCATGATAAATAGAAAGAAAATGTGCTTCGAAAATTAAATAGCTGTAACTGTAAAGCATCATAACACAATCAGTAAACCTTAACTTAACAACATAAGGTTCACACAATTGAAAGTTTTATAATTTATCAGCAAAATGCAGTGTATGCAAAGTCTGCGTACAAAAGCATGAGGTGCAAAATCGTTGATTTAACGAATATGAACGTTGAATATCTCTATCGATTTAACAAATGTTTCTCGTCTACGTTATAGCGTAGAAAAGTCACCTTCCGTAATAAAGCGTTTCTGGTGTAAACAAGATTTCACTGCTCCAACTGCAAGGGATTTCATTCTGTTAGTGTGAGTTTCCATACAGTGTACAAGTATATGAGGTATGAAGCTTGTTTATTTTATCAAGTTTTACTATTTGTTACACGTTTTCATATTTTGGCACTCTGACATTGTCCCAATGATCCCCGGTAATCTAACCGGAAGCTAGCACCATTGAAAGTAATGGAGGGCGAGGTGGACTCAGTGACAACAGAAAAATAAACAAATAAAATAGGTCACTGAGACCAAGGCTGGACTAGTAATGCATAAACACTTAAAAGAGCTTAATTTCTCAATTTCCTGTGTTTTACTTTTCAATATTTCGATAAAGACTTGTAGTTTTTTTTTTTTCTATGGATCTATTGTTTTCAACAGTCATTTAACTTGTTCACTTTGATTGTTTGTTTGTGTGAGTGTGTTAAAAATATCGACAAGAGAAGTAGTGTCGATTCTTGAAATGCTGATTTTTATTACCTGATATTCTATATACCTTTTAATAGTCGATTAGTCAGATAAAACGGGAAAGATTAAAAACTAGCTCAAGCACCCTGATAAGGAGGTTTAATATACCTGTGTAATAATTACAGGTCAAGAAACTTTTTAGCGATTTTCTTTTGTTATATCTTAATCTTGGTATATGTGGTATTGGTGAATGATATTTGATAGTCCTTTCAATCAATCTAGAAACGTTTCAAGACTCAGAGGAAATGTAGAGCTCGACATATTGTATCGACTTATGTTTTTTGTGGAAAACCGTATGTGCCATCTATTTATTGTTGGATTCGTGTCTAACGTATTTGACCAACAGCTCCTTTATAATCATTTGCATATCAACGTAGACAACGTAGACAACATGCGTGAATAAAGTGTTTCAAAATTGGATTTATTGTAAATAGTGATGTTGTAGTATAATTGAAATGGGCGTGTCTAAAGGTTGATGCACTCGCCAAAAAAGATTAAACATTCTGTAAATAGTGAAGAATTAAACAAAATGTATATCCTGAAAACAAACACAATGTTGATATGTTATACCCTATATAATATAAATGTTTTAGTTACAGTAGGAGTTAGTTGGACAAACCTTGCAACCTGCATGCATAATTTAACTAAAATGACAAAAGTTAAACATTTTGTCATTTGCGGAATATTTTCTTAAAACCCTGAGCATTTCCTACACATGGTAGATGGTAATAAGCATGGATATAAATAAATTGAACATAAATTGTCTTGATTGATAATAATTATAATATATTTGCTATATCTTTTATTCTGAAATATGATTCCTATAGAAGTATTCAACCTAATGCAACTTTCGTTTCAAACTATATTTTACGAAGTTAATTATTTTTCGTCCATATTTAGCTTTCCAAACATTTAGTCCAGAGCATCATGATGAAGACTTTTACATGTACACTTATATTGCACACTGTAATCAGTATCATATTTAACATAGTTACTTCAGCTAATATGTTCTCAGTACGATAGGATACATCCATTTAGTAGCAAGCTCTAATAAAGGAACAATTTACATCGTAAATTATTCGATGTGATAAAATGTTTCTGTACAAAGATCATGAACGTTTTGTAATCAGGTTCAATGGAAGTTGTAATTCCTTTAACAGGTCGGGACCACTAGAATTTTGTCATCAGAAATCATTTGCATAGTTATTTCCTAAATGCTAAATGTAAACATACCACTGAGAAACTGACAAATCGAAACAATGAATTACAATGCATTGTGGGCTACTACGACTTTAAAACTTAAAACCCGTGGAATTTAGTTAAGAAGTGGTTTTTTTTTTTTTTATTGTATCTCAGAATCTCTTTTTTCATCTAATGACATAAATGTAATGCATATGCCATAATTTTCAATTCGCATGCTCATTCTTTTTAAATAAAGGTGCCCGCCTGCAGCCTTCGACTTTTTGTTCGTCTTGTAGTAAAGCATACGTTTTGTCTATGGTTATGCACTGTACCAGTGCATTCATTTCACGTAGAATTAATGACGAAGTGTCACATGTCCAGTAAAACTCCTATGAGCTCTTTAAAATTAGTTAAAATATTTCAAAGGATTTGCGTATCGAATATTCGTATGTCTTGAGTAGAAATAACAGTGACGTTTGGTAAAGTACCGTGACGTAACCAGATGTAATCGGATTCTGTGTTACATATCGAAAACAAACATTATTACTTCAATTCAATAAGGGATAATTCATAAATACGAAATTATTCAATGATCTATAATACACCCATGCCTAGAAGAAGAAAAAGTACTTCAATAAATAAAATAACATCTCTCAACTAGTGATAAGATAAAAGATTATCACTACTTAAATTAACGGAGATAAACAAATCGCATTGAATTAGATTCCTGATGAAACATGAAACGTGCGTTTGGCGTACAAAATGTTAATCCTTGTATCTATGATGAGTTTAATTCTATATGCAAAATCAGGTCAAACTTCGTATATGTAAGAGAACGATAATCCCTCTCTTCATGATTAAGTAAGAGCATTAGTTCTCTTTTGTCATTATTATGGGTTTTTGCAGAAACTGTAATTGATAGAGGAAAATTGTAAATAGCTAAATTGTGCAACAAAATAAGATTTACAATTGAGTTTTCAAGGTCGAAATTGTAAATTATTGACCAATTATAGTTGTTATTGTCCTTGAAAGACGATTTATAAAAGATTTTGTGGGTTTGTTTTGCAGAAACTATAACAGATAGCGAGAATGACAAAACTAAATGAGCAGAATAAAATCTGATAGTAAGCTTAAGTCGACACGGTCTCACTAGTAACCCGAATTTAACTTGAACGGACAAAAACGCATTAACGCTATTTAAATAAGATTAATCATCATTTGATAAAGATTGACAAAATTAAAAATTAGTTTTAATTCATTTCAAACCATATCAAATTTTTTAATGCCAGTCAAATAGATTCCTTCGCGGTCAATCAAGTTAATTTCAGATGGTGTTAAGATGCGTCAAACCAATAGGCCACGCCCCCGTTAAACTATTTCAAGCTGGCATTAATTCGTTTTAAACATTGTTGAGACCCGAGCTTTGTATAGGTAAATCACTCAAGCAAAACAACCTCGATGTATCTATCGTTTATTTGTTTCAAACTTTATCGACTTTAGTTAAATGCGTGTATTCTTAGTAAAGTCACATGCTTCACAATTTAAACAAATGAATGAACAAAACACGTGACATACAAGGAATTTAAATTAAAACATTAAAATATTGATGCACGGTATAAAAAATGCAAAACTTGTGAATCTGTTGCAAACAAAATAGTTAGATGTATAACATAATTTTAATTTGCTTAAATGTTGTAGATCTCACATATTCGTTTCAAAATTGCTAAGTGCTATGAAAACTCGTGGCATGAAAGTAACGTGTAGTCCCTTGCAATCACTTACGAAACTTTATGTATTCCTGTATATTTACCGTTTCTTTTTTCTTCTGTTTTACTAGATGGTACTCGTAAATTCGGAAATAAAAGTAACTTCACAGAAATTATTCATTGTGTACATAATCTAAATCGATGTATCTTATATTTTTGGTACAGTTATATTCACATTGGACTATATATTTTCTGATTCGACATTTTTTTTTTTATAACTAATCCATATCTGACATGGTTATTTGCTCTGTGAACGATTTGCTACAGAAAGAATTCTGCATTGTTGCTCTCATTTAATTTTATTAACTATATGTTAGCGGTAATTTCTAAATAAAAACTAATTGTCGTTTAAATAAAATATTTCATCTAGGTGCTCTCGTTGAAGTCCGCGTTACATATTAAAATGAATTTCATTGGTTGGAACGTTTGCAAACTTTCAATCCAGGTGTTCTCATCGAAGTCCGCGTTCATGTTTCAATTCAATACACAATACGAAGTCCAATATGTTAAAAAAAAATCAATTTAAGACTCTACGATGTCCGAGTAAACAAATAGAATTTAGAAAAATAACACTTTTATACGATTCTTCCAACACAACAAAAGTATCTATCTTTTTCGCCGATTAAAATTATTACTATTTATATTAGAACAAGGATTTGTATTCTATGCAATTTATTCCTCGAGAAAATAAATTTTATTTATTTACTTAAATCAATAATTGATCAATTTGAACTTTGAAACAGTTACATTAATATTTCTTTTCGCACCCTTTAATTTAAGGTTAATAAATCCAAATAACTAAATAAAATTAATTGTATATTTCATTAGATAAACTAAAAGAATTGCTTCGATGTTTTCATTAATCAATCAATAAATTGCAGGGACTAAATGGAATAAAACATAAATAAAAAAACTCACAGACAACTAAAAGCATTTTGTAACACCATAATCTGGGACTTTCCTATAGGTTTGCTAGTCAGGAGAATGTACAGTGGCGGATCCAGTTATTGTTCCGTAGATAAGAACTCCCGTTTGTTTGACCTAAAATTCTTTGTTATTGGGACATATGGTTGGAACCCCCTTTTTTGCTGTAACCAGTGGTTGTCGTTGTTGTAAATTATTTTTTAAGTGTTGTACATCATTCGGGCCGTTATTTTTCTCGTTTGAATTTATATTTGTAATTTTGGGAACTTTTATAAACGATTATGCGGTTTGGGTTTTGCTCGTTGTTGAAGGCTGTACGGTGATCTAAAAATCTAAATTGTTAAGTTCTTTTGTCCAAGGTGGAGAGTTGCATTATTGGCAAGCATACCACATCTTCTTACTTTCATTCGTTAAATGATGTAGATCTTCACTAAGCCTAAATAACAAATAATTTTGAAAATGCACTTATTTATAACTATACAACTTTTAATTTTAAATACTTATGTTTATCTACCATAAAATTATTATCAGCGAAGACATATACACACTAAGTCTAAATTCTTCTAAAAACAGAGACATATGTATATGTAAAAGTGTTTGTTTATGTAAAAAAACCTATGAATATCTACCACCACTGTTGCCAGCGTTAGAGATCGGATAACACCAGTTGTTCCTCGAGCTTTGAATAAACAAATTCAAACTAAAACATGTACATAAAATGGTAATTTTTAATCACAATCTGTATATATACAAACACTTAAATTATTTCATATTTTTATGAATTTAATTAAATTTTTGCCAATAACTAGAAAATGAAAGGATATGGAGTAAATGTACATGGGACAAAATCGCACACAATACATAGAAAACATAGAAAATTATCAATGAACAGGGCTTTTATTCCTGTTCTTCATCTTGACAGTTGATGTAGGGTCTTCAACAATGAACAAATCATTCATACCCTACAACAAGGTCAAGACGGCCTACGTCAACTTAAGCGGTACTATTGATAAAAATAAAGTAATTTTGAAAGACATCGATCGCCGCTAAAATATGCCTTGAAGTTACACATGTCGGGAGCGGTCAATGAATTACATGATTTATAATTACGGGCGAGGTTTTTGAACATATATTTGTCATACATTGCCCAACAAAAGACCAATAACCTCGAAACAACAAATGATAGACAATACATATAAAACTAAAAAACAAATGATAGACAGCACGGGGCACGCATGCGCAGCAACATGTATTCTTCCATATTGTGACCTTATTTGACCTAAAAGAAAAAGAAGAAGAAGAAGTCTGGAAATCTCGCTACTTTTCGACGGACTAAAGATTATAGTGTGTTTTCGATCTAGGTGTTCTCGTTGAAGTCTGCGTTCAAAATCCAAAGCATTTCATTAGTCGGTAGATTTGCAATCTTTCAATCCAGGTGTTCTCAATGGGGTCCGCGTTCATGTTTCAATATGATAGACTATATTGTAAGTTTTCATTCCGAGTAAAAAATAAAATTTGAGCTGTTTTATAAATATATAATAGTGCCTCATTTTAAGGGATTGAAATTTTATAAAATAAATTTATCTATCTATTTCTCCATATACATTTTTGTTAAAATACCCTTTTCACCTTTTTTGTCTTTTGGAAAATGTTTTTTTGTGTGAAGTATTTAGACCCTATATCAAGAATTTTGTTTTGCATGTATACGCATGGAAATTGCGGTTTTATCCAACGTTATCCTAGGTTTGAACGTTGTTTTCAATTTAGACTTTAAAATATGTAATATGGTTCGTCAGTAGTTATATTTATGACAACTTATAATTATCGGTAGATGTGTAAATATTGGCACCTGTGTGTATGGGTTAATTATAGATTAACTTGTAGAATATTCTGATCAGGAAAGTAATTACAAACTAAAATCTGTTTTAAGGAATATGTACAAATAAATGTTAAGTGGCAAGTAGTACCGATATGCATGTCTTCATAATACAATTCTCGCATTACCATTTCTTGCATTTTTTTTTTTTTTATTTCGAAACTGTCTCTTTGTGAATTCATTCAACAACAAACTTTTTCATACAAGATTTGTTTTAGAACTGAATGTCGCATTTTGTTCTTATGTTGAAAAGAAACCAACAAATGTTTTGTTTTAAAAATCCTGACCTCTCCCCTCCCCGCCCCTCCCCTCTTCAACAAAAAAGAAAGAAAGATTGGATTGGCATTGTCTAGTATATAATTTTAAATAAAATGCTCCTGTATTTTTATGAGAAATACTTTATAACACAATCTGGGACTTGTACAAGTTTATGCATCTATTAGTCCAGGCATATGCATACAGTAATGCATGTATACGCATGAGTTTCTCGCTACATTGAATACCCATCGGTGGCCTTCGGCTGTTGTCTGCTCTATGATCGGGTTGTTGTCCCTTTGACACATTCCCATTTCCATTCTCAATTTTAGTTATATACGACGGTATATTTTCCTTTTCCAAATACCATGTACATGTACATATATGAGGCTATGAAAGGATCATCATTTATGTGTAAATAAATGGGGTTTACAGAAATAAAGTAATGATATAAGCACTTAAGATAACAGAATAAAGAGATGAAATATAAAGAACAGATTAATTGGTTTGTGGTTGCTTAACGCCCAGTGACAAATAGTTCATGCATGTTTGGGACGAATAAAAAAGGCATAATAATAAAAAATAGAGTGGAATGGTGAATGTTTTAATGACGTAGAAGTATTGAAACTATTATCTGACACTCCTTCCCTATAACTAACTACACTCGCATATATACATCTCTAAATTAAATATATAATTTCGTTTACTGGTGACTCTCACCCCCGGACATTAAGGTTTTGGACCAGCCTCTGCTTCTTGTCATCTGTTTTAACATCCTTTTCATGATATTTTATATGAATATTGCTAAATACAAACACAAAAAAAGAGAGTGCTAACTATTCCACAATTATCTACTTCTTCATTTCTTGTAAAGCTGTATGTTGGTTTGGAGACAGATAAAAATTACCATTTGTTGCTTTATATTTCGGTGTATAAAATGTTTAATAATAATATATAGTGACATGTGTAATAGGTTATATATAGTGTATATATCCTGAGACTATTATACTAACAGTATAGTAGTCCCAGATACAGACCTTCTAAAATTCTAACTGACCATTTTGCCGTGCGTTCATCGTGTATCGAGCGTGTATCGTGCGTGTACCAACCTTGTGCTCATTATTCATCATTCCGTGTGTTTTCCGTGTAACGTGCGTGCATCGTTCATTCGTTCATAACCGTGTACCATGCGCTCATCAATCATTCATTCTTGATTAACCGTGTTACGTGCGCGACCTCAAAATGTGTATTGTAGTCGCATTCCAATGCGAACTAACGATACTTTTATACATTCTGTTTGTTTTCAAACATTCTTTAGGAGCTACCATTTGATTTTTATGGGGGCTAGGATGAAAAATTTTGTCCTGCTTTTTTCAGTTGTAATCTCTGTCCTGCCTTTTATTTTTTACTCTATTCGGTCTTGCCTTTTTTTACTAGTTTATCCTGAATTGTTTTACACAAATTGTCATCCTGCCTTTTTGTTACCCAGTTGCTCATCCTGCCTTTTGTTTTACTCCAAACTCCTGTCCTGCCTATTTTTTCAAATTTCATCCTAGCCGCCCCATAAAAATCAAATGGTAGCTCCCTTAGAGCAATAAGAATTAAACCAATTTTCTGATAACAGACAAACATGAACAGCAGTATTTTTTACGACGTAAATCATCGATTTCAAAACTTGAATGTTTACATGTGTAATAAAATCAATCATGTCGATTTCAGCATGCATGTTAAGTGAATGTCAAATTCAGTTCAAAATTCTGAAGCGTAGGACAAATCGTACTCTTCTGTGTCAAATTGAACAATGTTTTAATATTTGTTTTTACTGTTGAAATTAAATGTTATGTTAAACTAGATAACTATTCACCTTGGGCGATGTATTATTGTTGATCATTCGAGATTCTTTTTTTGCGAACCCGTCTTCAGCTGAATGTGTGATTATAATATTACTACGCGAGCATCAAGGGATTTTAAATCGAAAATAAATGCAAAAAATGTGAGTTTTTGTGTCTTTCAAAGCACAAACAATATACAGAATCAATTGCAGGATAAAGACAATAACTGTTTAGTGTCTTTATATCAGCTGTATTTGTACTCGGCTCGACAGGAGTAATAGCTCGCTAAAGCTCGCATTACACCTGTTTCTTAGCCTCGTACAAATACAGCTGATATTTAAAGACACTAAACAGTTATTGTCTATATAATGATACATGTTCTACGTACAAAGAATAACATTCATGATGACATTTCTACAATAGAACAGCTAAAATTGAAATTTCTATTCAACTGAGCGAAATGGGGAAACAAATATACTGTTGACCAATTGTTATTTGTTAAAAATATTCTGTCAATTATAAACAAAAGAGCTTTTGCAAGATTTAGATGTGGGGTAGCTCCACTAAAAATAGAAACTGGAAGGTATAAAGAAAAGAAGTCCACGAGATGACATGTTGTGGAGCTATACTATTGAAGATGAACTTCATGTCCTTTTAAAATGCTCATTATAGACATATCATGATACACTAAGCTAAACATTTTAACTTATAAATATCAGATAGCGAAAATTCATATTTTTATTTAACAACGACAATGTTGCTGCAATAGTTGCCAAAACCTTAACAATATTTTATTAAAAAGAAACGGCATTTTATTTCACTAGTTCTTAAAGAAAAAGATGTTTTATTTTCATTTAGTATATGGACACTGTAAATTTTAAATGTAAATGAGTAAAATGTATTTATATTTATATATTGTGTCTCAAAAGTGTCTCATTTATCTTTTGAAAAATTGGTGCATACAATGCAAATGTTTTAATGATTTGTTTATTTCTGTGAATCTCATTTTATGTTTGTATGTGGTGAGACTTTAATAAAATATTGAATCTAAAAATATTCAGAAACTATAAACTTTACTTAAATTTATACTTGAGTCAGAAAATTAAAACCAACAGAGTCAGAATTAAATTTTTAAGCTGACAAATGTTTTACCCTCAGCAGGCATTCAATACCATTGACATACTACAGCAAAATCGCGATATACATGTACATATATTTTGGACATCTTATCAGTAATTTCTCTGATGTTAAACTATGCTAGATTATAATTATTCGCTTATTTGGCAAATTCATATTCTACTAAGCTATTTTCAATCATTTAAGTTTTGATAAATACCATTATAAATAACATATTTGTCTCAGTTTCCTCAGTGAGGGTATTTCATTGAGAAAATATATACAATAAACAAGGTTGTCGGGTAAATGTGGATTACGGATTAAGATGTTAGATGTCAAACTTGAATTAACAAACTGAGGCGAATTGAACACGAATATGTATTTTCTCTTCAACAGTGTTTTTATTCTCTGTTCTTTATTTTCATTTAAACTAAACTAAATACGTTTTGACAAATTAAATAAAAATAAACATTATATGTTAACCTTCTAGGATTATTCTAAAAGAATGACGGATTTTATGTTGACCATAGGAGTATTTTTGGTTCCGTTACTGAGAATATTTTTTGTCCTTTATGAATCCATATGACAAATTTGACTCCAATAAAGATAAATTTTGTCTCATAGAAAAATCGGTAGTTTTTATCTAATAGATTTACTTTTCCATTTTTATCGGATATAATAGTTATTTTGAAAAATGCAAACGATAATTATTCATTAAAGGTTCGTATGCATATATCAAGATCCAGCAACTTTTGACTAGTATAAAGGATTGCCTTTGTTTTATAGCTCAAAACGGTATTAATTGTTAAATGCTTTCCATTGGTTGAATAATGAAATGTATGTTTCAGAAATGTACACAAGTTCAATTGTAAGCTTTGACTCCTGGGTTAATGTCATTTACAATAAAAGGTGAAAATCTACACATGTACATCCTTATAAAAAAGAAGATGTGGTATGATTGCCAATGTTCATAATTATATCATAACTATTGTTCTCCCCCTAATGATACATCTATAATATATGCCACTGGACGTTAAACGATCAACTATTAATTCATCCATCTTATCCTTTTAGTTTTGTGATTTTGCATATCAAATACATGAAACAAATGCAGATTTGTACTAAAGTCAGAAGGCCGAAAGTATTGCACATATAAAATATTCATTCACAACCCTACGTTTTGATCCCCTCACAAAACAACACTTTATAAATTTCATGCATCCGTAACGCTTTTCTGAATTTACTTTCACAAGGAACGCTCAATGCGGTAATATTTGAAAGCCAAAGAATGTATAAAATATAGATAGGAGTGTGGAGCTGTAAGACCAATATAGGACCTACACATTCACAACATTATTTAAATAAAATTGAGAATGGAAATTGGGAATGTGTTAAGGAGACAACAACCCGACCATAGAACAGACAACAGCAGAAGGTCACTAATAGGTCTTCAGTGCAGCGAAAATTTCCGCACCCGGAGGCGTCCTTCAGCTGGCCCTAAACAAATATATATACTAGTTCAATGATAATAGACGTCATACTAAACTCCAAATCATACACAAGAAACTAAAATTAAAAATAATACAAGACTAACAAAGGCCAGAGGCTCCTGACTTGGGACAGGCGAAAAAATGCGGCGGGTTAAACATGTTTTTGAGATCTCAACCTCCCCTATACCTCAGCCAATGTAGAAAAGTAAACGCATAACAATACGCACATTATAATTCAGTTCAAGAGAAGTCCGAGTCCGATGTCAAAAGATGTAACAAAAGAAAATAAACAAAATGACAATAATACATATATAACAAAAGACTACTAGCAGTTAACTGACATGCCAGCTCCTGACCTCAATTAAACTGATTGAAAGATTATGTCTTCATCATATGAATATCAGTATATATGTGTCTGTTCAAAGTCGTAGTTCAATGGTTTTCGTAACATCAATAATGATTATATTTGGGCTTTCTCGGTGGCAAGATTGCTTTGTTATATAAAGAAGGGCGTTAGTTTGCTCAATTGAATTATTTCATATTTTTTTGTTCATGACGGGGCGGGGCCTTTAATAGCCGACTTTACAGTTTCCGTATTTTTTTCATTATTGAAGGTCGTATAGATATAACTGCCAATATTCCTCTTGATTTGAACTTCTTTGAATAGTTGTCTCACTAGCAAATATATCACATTTTCTTATTTTTACATAAGCCTGTAATCCATCAATGGCCAGCTTAGTCAGCTGTAGCTGAAACCTACGTTTTCTTAAAAAAAAATTTAAAAAAATCTGAATTTATAAACTGACAATTTAAGAAATGTTTGTCATATATCGATATCTGTTCGTGACATATCCAACATATTTTAGATATTAAGATGTGTAAACCCTTTAATAAACCTTATTTCTTTGGGCAATACCTACGAGAATTAAAGTTATTACTTTAATACAATAAAACCATTATCAGAAAATCGGTATGAAGTTGTTTGCAATTATAAAGATCAAGTAAAAGAAGTGTGTATATACATATTCGAAACTAAAACATGATCGAATATATAACTGGTGGCTTTGGTTGTTACTTGCTCTTTTCGGGTTGTTGTCTCTTTAACATATTCCCCATTTCCATTCTCAATTTTAAATAAACTAAAATTTTAAACAAACTGTTTTCAGATCAAAATACATTTAACAAGCGAGTGCGTTGATACAGGTTATACATGTATGCATGTATATACTTGTATGTCAGGTGAGAAGTGACACCAAGTAATATGTATACTAAAATGTTTATCGTCTTCCATTATACATGAGGGTGTGGGTTGGGGTTTATAGAATTGAAAAGTATTGACAAAAAAAAATAAATAAAGAATACAGAAAATAACCAGACAAATATAAAGAAAAGAGAATGATGAGGTTATAGAATATATGGCATAAAAAATGATCGGCAAAAGGTATAACGAATAGAAAAAATTGCCTAAAATGACAGAATACAGAAATAATGAATCCCCATTCAGACCCTCATAATCTGACGTTGACATTTATATCTTAAGGGCAATCATGGCCATACGATACAGTTTTAAATGTACAATGATTTTTTTTTAAAGAAAGTTCACATACAAGCTAATTTTTACAAAATTAATTTGAATATGTAATAAAAATTATATCTTCATGTGATAGATTTAAAAGTTCGACATTTACTTAAAATTTTGGTTTCTTGGACATTTCTGTCCTTTGAACAGACATGTTAACTTTTTTTGTTTCAAAAGATAAACATATGCGCATTTCGGTAAAGAGATTAGGAATATCTTTGTTACAAAATTGGACTCTACATTTGTGTAACATTTCTTTGTTAATGATTATTTTTTGTAAATAGAAATTGATTTTAGAAAAAAACCGGCATTTTTGTTGTATATTTATTTAATTGAAAAAAAGTTGGTTATTTCTTCATAAAAGTTGGAACGATTAATCTTCATACAGTATCAAGCCAAAATTTTTAAGCTAATGGTTAAATCTCGATTAAATGCATCTTTTCCCGATATTTCAGTTCGCTTCAACAACGAGCAAAACCCAAACCGCATAATCATTTATAGAAGTTCCCAAAATTACAAATATAAATTCAAACAATTCAAACGAGAAAACTAACGGCCTGATTGATGTACAACACTTATAAAAAATAATACACAACGACAACCACTGGTTACAGCAAAAAGGGGTTCCAACCATATGTCCCAATTAAAAGAATTTCAGGTCAAACAAACGGGAGGTCTTATCTACGGAACAATAACTGGATCCGCCACTGTACAGTCTCCTGACGCGTACGAGTAATAGTATACCTATAGGATAGTCTCAGATTATGGTGTTACAAAATGCTTTTAATTGTCTGTGAGTTTTTTTTTTTTTTTTATTTATGTTTTATTCCATTTAGTCCTGCAATTTATTGATTGATTAATGAAAATATCATAGCAATTCTATTAGTTTATCTAATTAAATTTACAATTAATTTTATTTAGTTATTTGGATTTAATAACCACAAATTAAAGGGTGCGAAAAGATATATTAATGTAACTGTTTCAAAGTTCAAATTGAACAATTATTGATTGAAGTGAATAAATTAAATTTATTTTCTCGAGGAATAAACTGCAGAGTATACAAATCCTTGTTCTAGTATAAATAGTAATAATTTTCATCGGCGAAAAGATAGATACTTTTGTTGTGTCGAAAGAATCGTATAAAAGTGTTATTTTTCTAAATTATATTGTTTCCTCGGACATCGTAAAGTCTAAAATTGATTTTTTTTTACCATATTGGACTTTATTTGTGTATTGAATTGAAACATGAACGCGGACTTCGATGAGAACACCTGGATTGAAAGTTTGCAAACGTTCCGACCAATGAAATTCATTTTAATATGTAACGCGGACTTCAACGAGAGCACCTAGATGAAATATTTTATATATACGACAATTAGTTTTATTTAGAAATTACCGCTAAAATATAGTTAATAAAATTATATGAGAGCAACAATGCAGAATTGTTTCTTTTCCATTCTTGCTTTTTTACAATGTTTATGTTCATTTTAATTTGGTAGGTAGAATTATATTAAATGCCCCAAACGTAAATATAAGTTTTTTGAAATGCATTAAAAGACGTAAGAGAATGCCGACTAAGAGCCAGTCAAGGTAGTTTAACTTAAACCTATCCATCGTTATCGCAGACTAAAATTTATCTCATATAAACAGAATACATGTTAATTAATTGCAAGAATTTTTGTACGTCACGGTGCATGATAGCACGATAATCCCTTTACAGAATCGTTACCACGCTTCAAATATTTTCGTTTGATATTTGCTGCTCTTCCACAATTAATGCCCGTTTTGCTCCAGTGACCGGTATTATAATTAAACACAGTTTTAAAAGTTCATTGAGCTGTTACTTCATTTACAATTTTGAGCAAGACAAAACTGTTTATCAAATTCAACAAATGTCAACATTATCTTCATCAATTTTATTATTTAACAAAACATTGTTTTTCATTACAAGCTATTCCATATATCAATATACAGCTAGTGAATATTTGTTGTTTACCGAAAATATAAGATACATCGATTTAAATTATGTACACAATGAATAATTTCTGTGAAGTTACTTTTATTTCCGAATTTACGAGTACAATATAGTAAAACAGAAAAAAGAGAAACGGTAAATATACAGGAATACATAAAGTTTCGTAAGTAATTGCAAGGGACCACACGTTACTTACATGCCACGAGTTTTCATAGCACTTAGCAATTTTTGAAACAAATATGTGAGATAAAGATCTACTGCATTTAAGCAAATTAAAATTATGTTATACATCTAACTATTTTATTTGCAACAGATTCACAAGTTTTGCATTTTTATACCGTGCATCAATATTTTAATGTTTTTATTTAAATTCCTTGTATGTCACGTGTTTTGTTCATTCATTTGATTAAATTGTGAAGCATGTGACTTTACTAAGAATACACGCATTTAACTAACGTCGATAAAGTTTGAAACAAATAAACGATAGATACATCGAGGTTGTTTTGCTTGAGTGATTTATCTATACAAAGCTCGGGTCTCAACAATGTTTAAAACGAATTAATGCCAGCTTGAAATAGTTTAACGGGGCGTGGCCTATTGGTCTTACCACCATCTGAAATTAACTTGATTGACCGCAAAGGAATCTATTTGACTGGCATTAAAAATTTGATATGGTTTGAAATGAATTCAAACTAATTTTTAATTTTGTCAATCTTTATCAAATGATGATTAATCTTATTTAAATAGCGTTAATGCGTTTTGTCCGTTCAAGTTAAATTCGGGTTACTAGTGTCTAAATCTTCAATTGTCCATAGGCGTTAATCCCCCATTAAGATGATGTAACCCATTTTCTGCAATTTTACAGAGAGGAATCCTTTAAAGAAGTAAAATGGTCATCAAAATAAGATCTTTAAATACGTCAACATGGCAGAAATGACAAGTTTGTTTAACTTATTTCCTATTTGCCTTTTGTCTTAAAAACTAAAATAGTTCAGTAGAAACTATTAACAGCAAAATTGTGACAGTCGATCTGATCAGGCTCTGACATGCCTCTGATCTGTTTCTTTATGTTTTTATTGGAATTTATCTTTAGTACCCGAAACCTTGAAAAGTCATTCAATCTTATTTATAGAGTGTTAAGTAAGCACCCAAAGGAACAGCGGAGATTTCTCGCGGTGGTAGTCAACGAAAGGCAATTCTTTGGAAGAGCACACAGTCATTGTTGATTTAGTTTAAATTGTAATTATAAAAAAGTAATTTTCGAAGCTGTCAGTACAGGTCATTGCGTTGTTTTTTTTTTGCAATCATACAAAGATAATGTTGAACAAAACTCTGTACATTAAGAATGTCGCATATTTATATTCATTGTGCACAAATATCAAGGCTTATTATTTTGATTTTCCGGTTAGAGCGATACTGTCGTTAACTGATCCGGTACCTATTACATTTGATGGTTGGTCGTTTTCTATAGACACTTATGTCATTTTCTAAATGACCTATATGATGTAACTACCATAAACCCATGTGTTTTAAGTTTCCATCTTTAACAACATGAAGAACTATTAAACAAAAATAGTAGGACGCATTCATCAAAGAACACAGTTAGTTTTTTCTAGTTAGTTCTGAAGAACCATAAATGCTAATTTTATAAAAGACGATTTAATTTAACAGCTTCAGATGTTCTTATGTTTGATCCTGTTCGACTGGTCCGGATAACTACTTAGCCTTAGAAT
>JAASAO010000995.1:0-57571 GCA_017311375.1 Mytilus coruscus
ACATGTATTTTATTTGTCTAGGAGTGAAAAGTCCTGTTTTTTTTGTTTTGTGTTTTTTTTAATTTTACCTTATTCCTCAATATCCTAGTTGTGAGATAGTTGACAGGATGTTTAGCAACAATAAATCTATTTCCAAGGAATATTTCAAGAAATATAGGTTTGAGGGCTTGCAATGCAATTTTCCATATTATTTCTGTGCAAGTAGCATTACTCCCAAAAAAATCAATTTATTGGCACTGATTTACTAACTTATTGGACACATTGTTGATCTAATTTTAATACAAATTTTGTAAGAATTGTACATACACTAATGAACAGATAGATGCCAAGTATGACAAAAAAGCATGAACATGCCAGAACTAACCAACTGCACAAGCCAGTTCTGAAAAGATTGAGATAAAACAAGGACTAACCATACATAGAATAACAAATATAGATTCCCATCTATTGGTGAAATCTCTCGACCCTTTAGAAGCCTTTTGGTTAAAAATTTCTTGTCCGGTTGCTATCCCACATATTTTATTGTGACATAGTCCAGAAGATTTACTGATATGTAGACAGTTGATACACAATAGCTCATTTAAAACAGTTCCAGCTCCAAATTTGTGTTGTCAGTAACAAGTTTGGCGTTTCAAAGCTGTAAAAGTAACAGCCCTTTTGCTGTATTATTGGTGTATCACCCAGACCACCAACATGGTAAACAGAGTGACACTTTTGAAATATTTAAACACACATAAAAGAAATCTTTTAACGCTTTATGAATTTCAATAGCATTATTCGTTTGCAGCAATTAAAATTTCTGAATTTACAGTACAATAAATTAATATGGTCAACAGTTGATTATAATCATATTGTATGCGCTAATAGTACAGTTTTTGCCCCATATCTGCACATTAATTGCAGTGTTGGTTTCCTAAACTGTGAAAGAAACATGTATGAGGTTATATTGTATGGCGAGTTCATCATCTGGCCATTCACAAAGCTTTCGTACTACAAATGTTTAAAATGTTGAGCTGTTTAAATTAGAATGGATTAAACAAGTAATTTTAGTCTTCCTTGCTTACCTAATGAACAAAAATACATTTTTAATTTACAATGAATTAATTAGTTTATGAGTTAGTAAATATGCTTTAGAATTGTGTATTTTGAATAACACAGCTCCAGCTCCAAGTTTGTCTAGTCCATGACATGTTTGGCGTTTTAAGCTGTAACATCAATTGCTTTGTTTGTTATATCACTGGTCTGTCATGTAGACCAGTAACATGTAAAGCAGAGCTACATCTTACAAAAGAACAATGCTGCTGAAATTATTTGTGCAACTTTTATAATTTGGTTGTATTGCTGTAATCTTTGATTGAATAAGACAGGAACAGTCTCATTCTCCTTATTGCCTTTTTTGACAAGTCGATAAAAGTTCCTTTAAATGTTAATTTATCAGTCACCAAAATTTGCAATTTGATGCAAGTCTGATTAGTTAGCTAGCCCAGTCTTCATGAACTTTTGGATCTACAGGCCTGGAGCTGAATTCGATGAAAATTTTAGTTAGATTCTATTGGCTTGTAGAGTTGATTTTAATAGGCCTGATAGGATTTTTACCAGCCTGGGCTGGTGGGCCTGTGGTTGAGCCGGAAGACTGCTAGCCAAATCAACTTTAATAGACAGTGAAAGCGAATCTACATGTATGTAAATCCTGTGTGATTCTTTTATATTTGCTGCTGCTCTTCTATTGAGACTAGTTTTGTTAGTTCTCATCAGTTCAAATTTTACTTTTTCTTTTCAGTAAAATTTCTCGTGACAACTTATGCGAGGCCATTGCCACCGTTCTGAAAGATTCAACAGATAAGAAGAGGAAATTTACGCAGTCTATAGAGCTCCAGATTGCTTTGAAGAATTATGATCCTCAAAAGGACAAACGTTTCTCTGGCACAGTCAAGTAGGTTATCATGACCTTTCCAGGAAAATCTGAAAAGCCAGCAACACTGTTGAACACCTTTTTTGTTTTACTACATGTATATAAAAAAAAAGGGAGGGAGGATAAAAAAAGACCAATGTAAGAATTTCAAGACCATTCAGAACTTGACACTTGAATCTAACATTCAAGTATTTTAAAGTAACAACTTTTAGAAAATCATCTGTTAAAGAAAAACTTGATGGTGTTGTTGGCATCCTGGCATAGGTAGCTGGGAAACTTCCCAGCGGACCTCCACCCAGGGTCTTAAAATAATTGGGAAGGTATACATTGTTTGCACAAACAATGGTACCAGAAAGTTAAGTAATGCCAGAGATCAGTGATTCTTCAACAGAAACAGTTCTGCTGGTGGTAAGAATTTGTTAGCAGTATTGTTACAAATTGTGTCACAAAAAGATGAGGGAATATGTAAACCCAAATTTGGCTGAAATCTTGTAAGGTGTTTTCCCCACAAATTTCATGTATAGCATTCTGTGAGATTGAATTTGAACAATTATTTTGTTTCTAGAAGTTATATCATGACATTCATAGAAAATTGATAAGTTGTATTCAGAAAGCGTTGCATTACCATGATGTTAAAAGTCCTGTGGAAAACACACATTTAATGTTTGTGCCATTTGTTGTAGGCATATGTACTTAAATACATGTTTGCTGTGTATATGAAAACACGGAATTACTATGTTTACTTACAAGATAGGCCAAGTTCATGCAATAATAATTCCATGTAACTTTGTTTTATTTAGGAAGAAGTAACATGTTAAAGTTTCCTTGTTTAGAATTTACATGTAGATCAAATAGGTAGATATGTAACAATGCAGAAAACAATGTCTTCCTTTTATGTACTGTTCAAATGCAATTCTTTCTCATGTGTAGATACAAAATTCATTGTAAGTCAATTAAATTATTGTTGAAAACACAATTTTAAATGTTTACAGACTAAAGCACATTCCAAGACCAAAGATGAAGATCTGTATTTTGGGTGACCAAGTACATTGTGATCAGGCCAAAGCTAATGATCTCCCCAGTATGGATACTGATTCCTTGAAAAAGTTGAACAAGGACAAAAGCTTGTTAAAAATTAGGTACTGATAAATAGTTTATATTGTATATGAATGCAAAATTTTCAAAAGCGTTAATTTTGTCTTTAAAATGCTAGTAAAAGGAGATGTTGGGTATATATCAATTAAACAGCATAACAGCAACACCAATTATCAAAAGACAACAATGGATTGGTGTATATTGATGACCGTTGCAGAAGCCTGGAAGAAGAAAATGTAGTTGACTATCAAAATAATTACCTGCTACAGTTTATTGAGGGTTTGCAACCATGGAAGTGTCATTGCAATATTTATAATAGTTTTCATTTCTGAAGGGACTAAAGTAGCAAAAACAAATAACTGCAGATCCAATTTTTTCTGCTTTTCTAAATCAAGATCAAACCTGGTTAGGCTTGCATATAACAAACTGGTGAAGCTTTCATTGTTTTTCTTTTCAAATATGTACAAGAGCTCAGTGATTTGCTGATGGTTCACTAAGTACCCTAAAGTCTCTCTAAAGAAGTTTGAAACACTACTACTAAATCAGCGAGAAGGTAGTCACCATTTGAAAATATGTACCAAAGCATGAAATTCTCTGTTTTGAAGCAGTGAGAATGTAGTCGCCATTTGATATGTACCAAAGCATGAAATTCTCTGTTTTGTTTTGTAGCTAAGAGATATGATGGTTTCCTGGCTTCTGACTCGATCATCAAGACCATCCCAAGGCTCTTGGGTCCTGGATTGAACAAGGCAGGAAAGTTTCCCATCCAGGTCTCTCATAATGAATCCTTGGTCACAAAGTGTGAGGAACAGAAAGCAACCATCAAGTTTCAGTTGAAAAGGTGAGTTTGTTGTTAAAGTAAAAATCCAGATTTGGTACAATTTAAGATTGGATTAATTTAATCCCTGAATTTCCTGAAAAATTTACAAACTTGTATGCATATAGCTAGTAAACATTAAATATAGACATTTTATGCCCCTGTCGCGAGGGGGCATTAAGTTTTAAGTTTTACCCTTGTGCATCTGTCCGTATTTCAAATTAGTTCCGTTCTCCAACTTTACTTTGCCACAACCAAATATTCTGAAACATACACAATGCTGATTACTACCAAACATAGATCAAATTTGAATGTGTGGCTTCACTTTTGTCGCTGGAGTTGTGTTCCTTTAGAAATGGTATAAATGGAAAATTTGCAGTTTCAGCACTTTAATTTTACTTTACTTTGCCACAACCAAATGTTCTGAAACATATATACAATGCTTAAACTAAAATTAACTAAATCACAACTAGTAATTAATATCAATTGAAAACTACATATGATACAAAGGGCCATCAAGATACTTTGATTTACCATAGAAATTGAAGAAACCAAAAATGGATTAATCAATTATTTCTATCCACTACAAATTAAATCTGTTGTTGATAATGCTGCAACTTCTTGAATTAGCTTTTACTTTTAATTTTCAGGTACTCTGTCTGGCTGTATGCGTAGGACATGTCAACATGACCCCAGATGAACTCTATTCAAATATTTCTCTGTCCATCAATTTCTTGGTGTCCCTCCTGAAGAAGAACTGGCAGAATGTCCGAGCCCTCTACATCAAGGGTACAATGACACCTTCTCAAAGAATTTACTAAGAAGAATGATGGACTAAATCTTACTGTTGAGACGTTTTAATCATTAAAATGTGCTCAACATGTTTCTGTTATCTTGTCTTTTTATATGAATTTGCAATGTGATGAAAAATCTTGTACTATCGAATAGTACAACATTCCATAAAATGTATTTATATAACATCATTATGATGGGAATGACTTGAATTTTTTTTTTTAAAGCATGGTTGATTTTACATAAAACAGCACGAAAATCTTTGTTGTAGAATAGTGGGTAAAATTAATGAATGGCAAGACCATTAATTTATATATATCTTCAGCAATATTTTGTTCGATTTCAAATTGATTATGGATGATTGCCGTTTAATGTCCAGTAACAAATTGAAAGCATATTCAGAGCGAGGACATTGCTTTGTACTAGACTCGCTTGCTGCTACTTTACCAGATTTGTCAGCAGACAGACTATTACCCTACAAGTCTGCTCTAACTCTTATTCTGCTTGGAGAAGAAGCAGCAAATGCAAATTTAAAGTCTAGTTTGAGTTGGCTATAAATTTATAGAGTCCATAAAATGCAACACAATATGCCTGAATTTTCCATTCAATAATAAATCAGACGAACTTATTTACCAGTAGACCAATCTTAAGATTTGCAGGCTTCTAAGGGTATGTATGCTGATCAATTCTTGCATTTTGGAGGGCTTTCAATGAGATTCAAACAATCGCAGATTTCTTTAAACAAAAGAAATCCAGAGGTAAAGTTGAGTTTCAATCATAATGAACCTCTCGAGAAACAGTTGTATTTAAATTAAAATGGTTATCACCCTAATGTGGTTGACGGCATACATGAAATTGTTCGAGTTCACTTGTATCCAAAAGGTTGGAGAATTCAGTAATTTTTCGATTTTTCAAAAATGCGGTTATCAAAATTGAAACCAAGGTCTTATTTTTGCATCAGTTATTGCATAAAACATTGAACAAATTGAACAAATTTCTTGAGTTGCAGTTATCTTCTATGCAAGGTCGAATAATAGGTGAATTGCATGCACCATTATCAGGATGCTGGAAAGTTCGATCCAACGAAACCAAAGATGGTGTCTACTTCATAACTGGATTCATTATCAGGACACACAAAAATTCTAATAACTTTTCCCGTGTGTTCCTGTCAAGATACTTAAATGTTGATCAGTAGTCCATAAAGACTGTCAGCAGAGTTCTGTTTACACTGAAACCTTGTAGGGCATTCCATTTTGCATTTAAAGAACAGGATATACATTTTAGTACATTATAAATCAAATATGAGAATTTGAGTCGAATCGGTTAACATGAATTTGACAGCAAATGCCCCTTGAAGACCTTTAATCAAACATCAAAATTTTCGATTTTATTTATCAAACCCAAAAAAAATCGACAGGAACAATCTTCCTAAGACACTGTCCTCCAAAACAAGGTGCTAAGGGTTTAAGATTTATGGGTGGGGAGGTAGTATATTTTCTGGTGGGTTTGAACCCATCCCTACTTAAAATGGTCATTTTCAGTCTATTTTTCGATTTTAATACGACCTTGAGAGGTGAACATTAACTAAACTATTTCTTTGTCATTCAAGTATTACCTTACAGTTACAGCAGTCTATCCATACTTACTGGAATCAAATGTGACTTGAAAATCTTGCTGGGGAATTTATTATTGGCTAACCAAGTATGCCTAAATGTCCGTTTTTACCGATTTCTGACAAAACGGTGACCTAGATTTTACAGACCACATTTCTTTTGGCCATATTATACCTCCTTGTGTTCCTGTACCATCTATGCATGTATTTATGATAATAGTTGATACCTACAGCCCATACCAGTAACGTAGTGGCCATAAAAAGACTCCCATCCCACCTGATTTTGGCTACTTTTCACGTTTTTCCGATTTTGAACTCTAAAAAGGCCATTAAAGTTGCCATATTTTCATAATCACACATCTGAGAAGAGTTTATGGACCATGGTTGAAGTCCCTGCTTTAAGGACAGTTGAGATGGGGCAGTTCTAAAAAGTATGGAGGGTCATACAGGCCATCAAAATGGTGGTCGCCATCACGACTACAGGCGGGATTGGGGTCGAAGGGTTAAAATATAGCCCCTATATTTCTCATGTCTACAGTAACAGTACATAGGCACATATGAACTGAAAAATTTGGGTTATATCTTTGTAGCAGTTCATTCAAGTATGTATGTCTTAAGTTTTGTCAATTTGCAGGCCATTTTGTCATTTTAATTTTGTAAGAATAAGTAACGATACAATACCAGTATGATTGACCACTGCCATGATCACCAAACTACAGAGACAAGGTGGATCCTTGATAACAATGGCCCATCATATTGGCCAAATTACTAATCCACCTCAGTCTTACATAATTTAACAGACCCTTCATTATACATCTCAATACACAAATACTTGACCTCATTATTGAATACACAAATGTATATATTAGATGTGTTTGTTAAAATATACTTTTCACTTTTTGGTCTTTTGGAAAATGTTGTTTGTGCTGTATTTAGACCCTCTAACAAGAAATTTGTTTTGCATGCACACGTATAAAATTGCGGTTTTATCCAACGCAATCATAGGATTGAACGTTGTTTTCAATTTAGACTTGTTTATATTTTTTCGTTTGGGCTTGTATTATATTTGCCTTCGGGTTTATATGATCCGTTCATCCTATTTTGACTCCTCAAAATTCAAGAGTCTATCCGAAATTGAGGTAAGTTGTATGGCTTTCCAAATACCGTTTCGATTCCTAACATCACTGAAGAGACATTAATTGTCGAAATTCGGATATGGTGTACAAAAACCTTTGCACCTTTTGTTTGCGGTATATCATCTTTCCGCAAGTTTATTGTTTTCTGTTTAGTATTAAATTTATAATTAAGATCCATTTATTACATCGGTGATCCGTTTATTTGGCAATCGCCAATGGCAGTCAGCAGGGTTTTGTTGTTCGACCTGTTAGTCAAATGCGTTTTGTTAAAATATACTTTTCACTTTTTTGGTCTTTTGGAAAATGTTGTTTGTGCTGTATTTAGACCCTATAACAAGAAATTTGTTTTGCATGCACACGTATAAAATTGCGGTTTTATCCAACGCAATCATAGGATTGAACGATGTTTTCAATTTAGACTTGTTTATATTAGATGTTTGATATATAGAAATGATAGATTCATTGCCTATTACTCTTGATCTACATTACATAAAGTGATTCTATAAATTATGTCTGAAAGATAAATGATTAGGGATTATTGGAATACAGGAAGTGTAATTTTGCAATTGAAAATGAGTCCCCATTTCAATAAAATAAGTTTTAAATTTGTTTATGTTGAAATTCAGAAACAGTAAATTTGCAATGCCCTTTATCGGAATATATTAAAGCCCTTTATCGGAATATATTAAAATACACTCTACAACTTTTAATCTTCAGAATCACATAATCATGATTATTGATTTTAAAAATCAATAAGCAATTCTAAAGGAGAAAATCGAGTATACCTATGTTTCCAACTTACAAAATGCCCCCAAAACAACCTTTTAGATTAATTTTGAGGTAATAGAGATCTTAGTTTCAAGTCTATATGTTGGTTCCATGTTCTGAATCTTTATTTTGAAATTTCGTCTGTTTCTAAAGATTAAACGTTAAAGGGTTAAGATACGAAATTGTGCAAATTTAGGGACCCGCTATCATTGATTCACATTTAGCTCATTTTAATGTGAAGACTGGATAGCAAATCAATTACTCCCGGAAAGTATAAAGGTGTGTTTAAACAAGGATTAATAACTAATAGCTTAATAGACGTCCTTGGTTTAAATCAGCTTACAAAGCAGCAAACAATATCTTTTAAAGTTGAAGTATTATAAAGAGATCACGACTGAGATACTTATAACTAAGATTACAAATTATAGTACAATAATTCTTTCTATATCCTTTCCATTCTTCTACTGAAGACAAAATCGTAGATGGTATCCTTGTTGTGTTTAGTAGCAGCTCAAGTCACAGATTAGTCGTCGTACAAACGTATTTAGCCTCATAACAAGTTTCAACAACGACTGATCTGAAAGCTGCTACTGACCTACAAGTTTCCACAATGTATTTAAGGAACTTTACAGCAAATTTTGTTTAGTAGCTGATTTCATAAATGTTCAAGGCAACGTCTGTTTTTGGCTCTTACTACAATTCAATTTTCAATTCAAATCTTCTACAACTAAAGCATGCTATAAATCATAAACAAAAACAATTCAAATCAATATACAATATTTAAGTAAATATTTCAAGACGGTCTCCTGTCCTCAGTTCTATCAGAGACATATTATATTGTATTATATAGATTATTTTACCCTTTTAAAAGGAACCGGTCCGAGATTATTTACCCGAAAATATCATGACAAGTAGAGACAAAAATAGATTTGTATATATGTCTGTGGTAATTAAGTAATTTTATTAAAATAAAGGCCAAACATTGAAGTAATTTTATTGAAATAAAGTCCAAACATTGAACTATCACTAATTTCAAAATGTACATATACATGTGATTATAAAATGGAACGAAATTATAAAAACAACAACACATTGGACAGCAATTATCATCACTGATACCACGGCTGAGTTGATTAGAATTAAGTCCCATATTAATATCCATCTCAGTTATTACAAAGAATTCACAGGTTATCTCCTTACTACACAAAATGAAAATATACTTTTAATTCAGTAGAAATAAAATGTGTACACAAGTGAGTGATTAGTATTATACGTCTTGTTTTAAAGACGGATTCATACCATACATCTTGTCAACACCTAAAATTCATATTTTACATACACCCAAGTCATTACTGCTTACTTTAAATTTAAATTTCTCAAACTCCGAAAATCAGGAAAAAGGTATGACAGAAATAATATTCCTAAATAGTTCTCCCTTGGCTTTTTTTTAAAGTTTGGTACATTTAATAATTAAATGAAATTAATCTTCAACTCCTGAATTACACAGTTTACAAATCCTCTCTTCTACTGGCAATTTCAGATATTGACCTTTTCAATATATAAGTTACTATTGCTAATTCGTTTTTACAAATGTTAATTGTCACGAATGCTTTTTTTGTCAATAAATCTGAATAGATATTTTCTCTGCAAAGTTTGTTTTAAAATACGGTATGTTCTCAACTTATAACTACCTGCCTTTATGTCCTCAATATAAAAGTAACCCTCACAATAATATCAAAATCTTTCCTCTAGTTTGTTCACAATAGATGAAATATATTAATTTGACTTAGAAAAGGTACCTTGATTTTCCCAAACATGTTCAAAGTCATAGAATTTAAAACATCTTTAGTTTATCAAATATAATGGCTATTTTAAGTAAAACGTTGTCTTTATAAGACCAATATATATGTATTTTTTTTTTTTATCTTTTGCCTTTAATAAATAATCAGTAACTAAAATTATATTTCAATACAGTCAGAGAGACAGGGTAAAGACTCAATTCACCTAGGACAGCAATATTTGTTGCTGACTTGCACACCTAAAATGTATTTTGAAAATTCAAGCTGCACTTAAATTGTTAAGTATAAAAGAATCGTAACATACTTAAAAATATGTATGATCTAGGTATAGGATATAAGTAATTTTATCTATGACATCTATACAAATCCTTGATCTTTATCAGTAAAATGCAGTAAAACTCTAGTAATGGACTTCTGGTAAAATCTGTATGAATTGTATGTTTTGATTTCTCAAAAACTTAACCAATTTTCTTCTTTAGAACTGAGATTACTATAACACAGTAATCACAGGTTCTAAAGAAGAAAAGTGGTTAAGTTTTTGATAAATCAAAACACAGTAATCTCAGATTAGAATCAGATTGAATTATCTTTTAAATTAGTGAGTATTACAGGAAAAATTCCGAACTTGGTCTAATTTTATCCTGCAATGTAGTCAGTAAGTCGTGCACTTAAGGCCATTTTTATTTCATTTTTCTGTAGACTTAGTTTTGTTTTTATTACTGTATTGTCAAGCTTGGTTACTCATAATTGTTTCTCAGTCACTGAATGTACGATGTTGTTCCATACTGGAGCAGCTGACCCAGTTTGTTTACTTCAAATTCTAATGGCTTCAAAACCACGTGACACATTGAATCGTTATATCCAATCAAATTGCTCTACTGTCAATTAGGTGATTTTTTAGTACAAAGGCAATTATATTATTTGTTAATATGATATTGCTTTGAAATAGTTTACAATAAATTGGGAGTTTATTCAAAGGAAACCTCATTATAAGCCATGAAATTTGACATCAATGGAATTTTCTATGAATTTTTACTTATGGTCAGAATATCGATCTCTTTATATTGAACCATTTTTTTTCATAAAAATATATGTATATTGTTTTACTAACCTACTTTATATTCCTGAACAAAAATATGGCATGATTATCGTTTGTTTCCTAAAGTTTTTCTTTCAATTTGGATGGGTCTTTTCGCGGGAAAATCGTGTAAGACGTAAGGTGCCATTTTGAAATTTTTAAAATACGATTTGCTTGGCCTGTTTGTCTGCCATTAAGATTGATGACGCTCAATGGAATGTAAGCATTTGTTTCTGTAATTGTTTTCTGTAGCTGACATGTTTATGACCTAATCAACACCTTTAATGATCTTTAATCTGTTGATCACTCTATCTAGGGTTAATTAGTGTGGTCACAACGATTTAGACAGGTCAATGTTTACTTTGCTTTTCCTTCAATCCAGACAATTTGTAACCTCCGTTTCTAATGGCTTCAATTTTTCAAATTTTTTTCATAGAAAACTTAAATCCACAATTTAAAACCCACGAACATGTAAATGTTGCTCAAACCATGAAAATTGATACCCACAATTAAAGTACTTTCACAGTAGTCAATCACAATCCAAATTCAGAGCTGTATCAAGCTTGAATGTTGTGTCCATACTTGCCCCAACTGTTCAGGGTTCGACCTCTGCGGTCGTATCAAGCCGCGCCTCATGGAGCATTTTATTATAAGTTTTAAAGGATTCAATAATGGCATATGGAATACTTTCACATTCAAATTATTTTTGTTTTAAATTTTTCATGAATATCCACGAAATGTGCATGTAGGTGTGATTTCAATGCAAGTCTCCATAAAATTTCTATTAGCAAGGGCATTATTCCTGAAAAAAGTAGATAAGCCTTGATTATCCAACTTGTTCTATAGAGCTTGTTGGTATAAATCTTGGATATAAAAAAAATTAATGTCAAGAATTGTATGCATGAAAGCTGCTCTTCGTCCCAACAAGTTTGACTGACACCCAGTATGACAAAAAAGCATAAAAAATGTCTGAACTGTTTCTGTTCTTACCTTTTGAAAAGATTTTAAGTATCCTTTCCATTAAATATATTTATAATTCAATGCCATGCAAAAAAATTGAAAATATTATAGCGGGTTTTATGAAGTCGGAGTTGGTGTTTACTGTTATTCATATAAATTATAGGGCTTGACTATTTCATTTTGGGTTTGGTTTAATCATTTGATTGATGTATTATAAGAACATTTCTTAGACCTGGTTAGACTAATTTTCAACCTTTGATGAGAAGATGAAGATTGCATTCATGATTTTGTTTATGCAATGAAATAAGAGTGTCAGATGGCAATGTCTTAACACAGTTCCAGCTCCAAGTTTGTCCAGACTATGACAGGTTTGGCGTTTATAGCTGTGATAGTAAATTGCCCTGTTTGCTATATCATGTGTCTTTTCAATAGACTTGTGACATGTAAACTGGGCTACATTTGTATCAGTTTTCAATTATTCAATGGTCAGGGAACAAGAAACTAGAATAAGAACAGTGGTCCAATGTCTCCCATCAATGTACATATTTTATATTTGGAAGGGCAATAAGATCAATATACCCAAGTAATATATTTGTGTTCAAGATTTTTTCCATACATATCCTGCCAGTAGTATTTCCTTAAATTTCCATTGACCAACAGGCTTTCTCTCTTGTTGAAATATTCTTTATAGCGCTGATTAAAGTTTTCTTTTAACCTGGCAAGAACTATACATGAGTGGGCTTACAAGATCAGACCAATGTCAGTTATGGCATAAAGCATAAAATGCCAGAACTTGCTTTCTCTGTACAAAATTATTCTTGAAAGATTGAATGAAGTACATGTATTTTCTGAAAAAAATGTTAAAATTCATTGCCATGCCAAAAAAAAACATTTTAATAATATAAATCAGGTTTTAAAAACTTCAGATATATTTTTGAAAATTATACATTCTGTATGGCTTGGCTAACTCATTTGATGTTAGTTGATGGCATAGACCTGTCCTGAAAAATATAGAGCCATATGGCGTAGCATAAATTTTGCATCGTGACATTTAAATTAAACATTGTGTTGTGTTTACATTGAATAGAATGTTGGCAGTCTTTAATAGCACAGTTCCAGCTCCAAGTTTGTCCAGACTATGACAAGTTTGGCGTTTATAGCTGTGATAGTAAACTGCCCTGTTCGCTATATCATGTGTCTTTCAAATAGACTAGTGACACGTAAAGCTGGGCGACATTTTATCAGTTATTTAATGATTCAATGACTAGGGAACAAAATAAAAGGACGCAATTCCAATGTCTCCCATTGTTTTACATACTTTATCTTTCAAAGGGCAATAACATTGATAAATTTTGTGTTTTAAACCCTTTCATGCAATTTCATTTTCTGATGAACTTTTCTGTAAAACATTTGATCAGCACTGATTTTGAACTTTCGATGACTGGTGATAATAATCTTTCCTTTTTAAAATTTTTAATCTGGCAAGAATTGTATACAAAGAGAACTAGCTTCTTTGCAATAATTTATTCTGAAAGTTTTTAAGTACATTGTACATGTACCCATCTGATAAAATGTATCGCATTTGAGTGCCCTGCAAAAGAAACTTGCATACATTTATTTTTGAAAATATACATTCTGCAGGGTTGACTTCTTTCTAGACGGCTAATTTATTTGATTGCATAGACCAGGCCAGAAAAAAAATCCCTGCTGAGAAGATGGACATTGCATAAATTTTGCATTTGTGAAGTTTTAATTAAACAGTGCATTGTGTTTACATTGTACCTATAAAATGTTGGCATTTTTTATAACACAGTTCCAGCTCCAAGTTTGTCCAGACTATGACAAGCTTGGCGTTTATAACTGTGATAGTAAACAGCCCTGTTCGCTATATCATGTGTCTTTCCAATAGACTAGTGACACGTAAAGCAGGGCAACATTTTGTCAGTTTTTTAATGATCAATGACTAGGGGAACAAAAACAAAAGAACAGTGCTTTAACGTCCCCTTTTGATGCACATGTATTTTATTTGTCTAGGAGTGAAAAGTCCTGTTTTATGTTTTTGTTTTAATTTTACCTTATTCCTCAATGTCCTAGTTGTGAGATAGTTGACGGGATGTTTAGCAACAATAAATCTATTTCCAAGGAATATTTCAAGAAATATAGGTTTGAGGGCTTGCAATGCAATTTTCCATATTATTTCTGTAGCATTACTCCAAAAAAAATCAATTTATTGGCACTGATTTACTAACTTATTGGACACATTGTTGATCTAATTATAATACAAATTTTGTAAGAATTGTACATACACTAATGAACAGATAGATGCCAAGTATGACAAAAAGCATGAACATGCAGAACTAACCAACTGCACAAGCCAGTTCTGAAAAGATTGAGATAAAACAAGGACTAACCATACATAGAATAACAAATATAGATTCCCATCTATTGGTGAAATCTCTCAACCCTTTAGAAGCCTTTTGGTTAAAATTTCTTGTCCGGTTGCTATCCCACATATTTTATTGTGACATAGTCCAGAAGATTTACTGATATGTAGACAGTTGATACACAATAGCTCATTTAAAACAGTTCCAGATCCAAATTTGTGTTGTCAGTAACAAGTTTGGCGTTTCAAAGCTGTAAAAGTAACAGCCCTTTTGCTGTATTATTGGTGTATCACCCAGACCACCAACATGGTAAACAGAGTGACACTTTTGAAATATTTAAACACACATAAAGAAATCTTTTAACGCTTTATGAATTTCAATAGCATTATTCGTTTGCAGCAATTAAAATTTCTGAATTTACAGTACAATAAATTAATATGGTCAACAGTTGATTATTATCATATTGTATGCGCTAATAGTACAGTTTTGCCCCATATCTGCACATTAATTGCAGTGTTGGTTTCCTAAACTGTGAAAGAAACATGTATGAGGTTATATTGTATGGCGAGTTCATCATCTGGCCATTCACAAAGCTTTCGTACTACAAATGTTTAAAATGTTGAGCTGTTTAAATTAGAATGGATTAAACAAGTAATTTTAGTCTTCCTTGCTTACCTAATGAACAAAAATACATTTTTAATTTATAACTAATTAATTAGTTTATGAGTTAGTAAATATGCTTTAGAATTGTGTATTTTGAATAACACAGCTCCAGCTCCAAGTTTGTCTAGTCCATGACATGTTTGGCGTTTTAAGCTGTAACATCAATTGCTTTGTTTGTTATATCACTGGTCTGTCATGTAGACCAGTAACATGTAAAGCAGAGCTACATCTTACAAAAGAACAATGCTGCTGAAATTATTTGTGCAACTTTTATAATTTGGTTGTATTGCTGTAATCTTTGATTGAATAAGACAGGAACAGTCTCATTCTCCTTATTGCCTTTTTTGACAAGTCGATAAAAGTTCCTTTAAATGTTAATTTATCAGTCACCAAAAATTTGCAAGTTGATGCAAGTCTGATTAGTTGGCTAGCCCAGTCTTCATGAACTTTTGGATCTACAGGCCTGGAGCTGAATTCGATGAAAATTTTAGTTAGATTCTATTGGCTTGTAGAGTTGATTTTAATAGGCCCGATAGGATTTTTACCAGCCTGGGCTGGTGGGCCTGTGGTTGAGCCGAAGACTGCTAGCCAAATCAACTTTAATAGACAGTGAAAACGAATCTACATGTATGTAAATCCTGTGTGATTCTTTTATATTTTGCTGCTGCTCTTCTATTGAGACTAGTTTTGTTAGTTCTCATCAGTTCAAATTTTACTTTTCTTTTCAGTAAAATTTCTCGTGACAACTTGTACGAGGCCATTGCCACCGTTCTGAAAGATTCAACAGATAAGAAGAGGAAATTTACGCAGTCTATAGAGCTCCAGATTGCTTTGAAGAATTATGATCCTCAAAAGGACAAACGCTTCTCTGGCACAGTCAAGTAGGTTATCATGACCTTTCCAGGAAAATCTGAAAAGCCAGCAACACTGTTGAACACCTTTTTTGTTTTACTACATGTATATAAAAAAAAAGGGAGGGAGGATAAAAAAAGACCAATGTAAGAATTTCAAGACCATTCAGAACTTGACACTTGAATCTAACATTCAAGTATTTTAAAGTAACAACTTTAAAAATCATCTGTTAAAGAAAAACTTGATGGTGTTGTTGGCATCCTGGCATAGGTAGCTGGGAAACTTCCCAGCGGACCTCCACCCAGGGTCTTAAAATAATTGAAGGTATACATTGTTTGCACAAACAATGGTACCAGAAAGTTAAGTAATGCCAGAGATCAGTGATTCTTCAACAGAAACAGTTCTGCTGGTGGTAAGAATTTGTTAGCAGTATTGTTACAAATTGTGTCACAAAAGATGAGGAATATGTAAACCCAAATTTGGCTGAAATCTTGTAAGGTGTTTTCCCACAAATTTCATGTATAGCATTCTGTGAGATTGAATTTGAACAATTATTTTGTTTCTAGAAGTTATATCATGACATTCATAGAAAATTGATAAGTTGTATTCAGAAAGCGTTGCATTACCATGATGTTAAAAGTCCTGTGGAAAACACACATTTAATGTTTGTGCCATTTGTTGTAGGCATATGTACTTAAATACATGTTTGCTGTGTATATGAAAACACGGAATTACTATGTTTACTTACAAGATAGGCCAAGTTCATGCAATAATAATTCCATGTAACTTTGTTTTATTTAGGAAGAAGTAACATGTTAAAGTTTCCTTGTTTAGAATTTACATGTAGATCAAATAGGTAGATATGTAACAATGCAGAAAACAATGTCTTCCTTTTATGTACTGTTCAAATGCAATTCTTTCTCATGTGTAGATACAAAATTCATTGTAAGTCAATTAAATTATTGTTGAAAACACAATTTTAAATGTTTACAGACTAAAGCACATTCCAAGACCAAAGATGAAGATCTGTATTTTGGGTGACCAAGTGCATTGTGATCAGGCCAAAGCTAATGATCTCCCAGTATGGATACTGATTCCTTGAAAAAGTTGAACAAGGACAAAAGCTTGTTAAAAATTAGGTACTGATAAATAGTTTATATTGTATATGAATGCAAAATTTTCAAAAGACGTTAATTTTGTCTTTAAAATGCTAGTAAAAGGAGATGTTGGGTATATATCAAGTAAACAGCATAACAGCGACACCAATTATCAAAAGACAACAATGGATTGGTGTATATTGATGACCGTTGCAGAAGCCTGGAAGAAGAAAATGTAGTTGACTATCAAAATAATTACCTGCTACAGTTTATTGAGGGTTTGCAACCATGGAAGTGTCATTGCAATATTTATAATAGTTTTTCATTTCTGAAGGGACTAAAGTAGCAAAAACAAATAACTGCAGATCCAATTTTTTCTGCTTTTCTAAATCAAGATCAAACCTGGTTAGGCTTGCATATAACAAACTGGTGAAGCTTTCATTGTTTTTCTTTTCAAATATGTACAAGAGCTCAGTGATTTGCTGATGGTTCACTAAGTACACTAAAGTCTCTCTTAAAACAAGTTTGAAACACTACTACTAAATCAGTGAGAAGGTAGTCACCATTTGAAAATATGTACCAAAGCATGAAATTCTCTGTTTTGAAGCAGTGAGAATGTAGTCGCCATTTGATATGTACCAAAGCATGAAATTCTCTGTTTTGTTTTGTAGCTAAGAGATATGATGGTTTCCTGGCTTCTGACTCGATCATCAAGACCATCCCAAGGCTCTTGGGTCCTGGATTGAACAAGGCAGGAAAGTTTCCCATCCAGGTCTCTCATAATGAATCCTTGGTCACAAAGTGTGAGGAACAGAAAGCAACCATCAAGTTTCAGTTGAAAAGGTGAGTTTGTTGTTAAAGTAAAATCCAGATTTGGTACAATTTAAGATTGGATTAATTTAATCCCTGAATTTCCTGAAAATTTACACAAACTTGTATGCATATAGCTAGTAAACATTAAATATAGACATTTTATGCCCCCTGTGCGTAGGGGGCATTAAGTTTTAAGTTTTACCCTTGTGCATCTGTCCGTACTTCCAAATTAGTTCCGTTCTCCAACTTTACTTTGCCACAACCAAATATTCTGAAACATACACAATGCTGATTACTACCAAACATAGATCAAATTTGAATGTGTGGCTTCACTTTTGTCGCTGGAGTTGTGTTCCTTTAGAAATGGTATAAATGGAAAATTTGCAGTTTCAGCACTTTAATTTTACTTTACTTTGCCACAACCAAATGTTCTGAAACATATATACAATGCTTAAACTAAAATTAACTAAATCACAACTAGTAATTAATATCAATTGAAAACTACATATGATACAAAGGGCCATCAAGATACTTTGATTTACCATAGAAATTGAAGAAACCAACAAGGATTAATCAATTATTTCTATCCACTACAAATTAAATCTGTTGTTGATAATGCTGCAACTTCTTGAATTAGCTTTTACTTTTAATTTTCAGGTACTCTGTCTGGCTGTATGCGTAGGACATGTCAACATGACCCCAGATGAACTCTATTCAAATATTTCTCTGTCCATCAATTTCTTGGTGTCCCTCCTGAAGAAGAACTGGCAGAATGTCCGAGCCCTCTACATCAAGGGTACAATGACACCTTCTCAAAGAATTTACTAAGAAGAATGATGGACTAAATCTTACTGTTGAGACGTTTTAATCATTAAAATGTGCTCAACATGTTTCTGTTATCTTGTCTTTTTATATGAATTTGCAATGTGATGAAAAATCTTGTACTATCGAATAGTACAACATTCCATAAAATGTATTTATATAACATCATTATGATGGGAATGACTTGAATTTTTTTTTTTAAAGCATGGTTGATTTTACATAAAACAGCACGAAAATCTTTGTTGTAGAATAGTGGGTAAAATTAATGAATGGCAAGACCATTAATTTATATATATCTTCAGCAATATTTTGTTCGATTTCAAATTGATTATGGATGATTGCCGTTTAATGTCCAGTAACAAATTGAAAGCATATTCAGAGCGAGGACATTGCTTTGTACTAGACTCGCTTGCTGCTACTTTACCAGATTTGTCAGCAGACAGACTATTACCCTACAAGTCTGCTCTAACTCTTATTCTGCTTGGAGAAGAAGCAGCAAATGCAAATTTAAAGTCTAGTTTGAGTTGGCTATAAATTTATAGAGTCCATAAAATGCAACACAATATGCCTGAATTTTCCATTCAATAATAAATCAGACGAACTTATTTACCAGTAGACCAATCTTAAGATTTGCAGGCTTCTAAGGGTATGTATGCTGATCAATTCTTGCATTTTGGAGGGCTTTCAATGAGATTCAACAATCGCAGATTTCTTTAAACAAAAGAAATCCAGAGGTAAAGTTGAGTTTCAATCATAATGAACCTCTCGAGAAACAGTTGTATTTAAATTAAAATGGTTATCACCCTAATGTGGTTGACGGCATACATGAAATTGTTCGAGTTCACTTGTATCCAAAAAGGTTGGAGAATTCAGTAATTTTTTCGATTTTTCAAAAATGCGGTTATCAAAATTGAAACCAAGGTCTTATTTTTGCATCAGTTATTGCATAAAACATTGAACAAATTGAACAAATTTCTTGAGTTGCAGTTATCTTCTATGCAAGGTCGAATAATAGGTGAATTGCATGCACCATTATCAGGATGCTGGAAAGTTCGATCCAACGAAACCAAAGATGGTGTCTACTTCATAACTGGATTCATTATCAGGACACACAAAAAATTCTAATAACTTTTCCCGTGTGTTCCTGTCAAGATACTTAAATGTTGATCAGTAGTCCATAAAGACTGTCAGCAGAGTTCTGTTTACACTGAAACCTTGTAGGCATTCCATTTTGCATTTAAAGAACAGGATATACATTTTAGTACATTATAAATCAAATATGAGAATTTGAGTCGAATCGGTTAACATGAATTTGACAGCAAATGCCCTTGAAGACCTTTAATCAAACATCAAAATTTTCGATTTTATTTATCAAACCAAAAAAAATCGACAGGAACAATCTTTCCTAAGACACTGTCCTCCAAAACAAGGTGCTAAGGGTTTAAGATTTATGGGTGGGGAGGTAGTATATTTTCTGGTGGGTTTGAACCCATCCCTACTTAAAATGGTCATTTTCAGTCTATTTTTCGATTTTAATACGACCTTGAGAGGTGAACATTAACTAAACTATTTCTTTGTCATTCAAGTATTACCTTACAGTTACAGCAGTCTATCCATACTTACTGGAATCAAATGTGACTTGAAAATCTTGCTGGGGAATTTATTATTGGCTAACCAAGTATGCCTAAATGTCCGATTTTACCGATTTCTAACAAAACGGTGACCTAGATTTTACAGACCACATTTCTTTTGGCCATATTATACCTCCTTGTGTTCCTGTACCATCTATGCATGTATTTATGATAATAGTTGATACCTACAGCCCATACCAGTAACGTAGTGGCCATAAAAAGACTCCCATCCCACCTGATTTTGGCTACTTTTCACGTTTTTCCGATTTTGAACTCTAAAAAGGCCATTAAAGTTGCCATATTTTCATAATCACACATCTGAGAAGAGTTTATGGACCATGGTTGAAGTCCCTGCTTTAAGGACAGTTGAGATGGGGCAGTTCTAAAAAGTATGGAGGGTCATACAGGCCATCAAAAATGGTGGTCGCCATCACGACTACAGGCGGGATTGGGGGCGAAGGGGTTAAAAATATAGCCCCTATATTTCTCATGTCTACAGTAACAGTACATAGGCACATATGAACTGAAAAATTTGGGTTATATCTTTGTAGCAGTTCATTCAAGTATGTATGTCTTAAGTTTTGTCAATTTGCAGGCCATTTTGTCATTTTAATTTTGTAAGAATAAGTAACGATACAATACCAGTATGATTGACCACTGCCATGATCACCAAACTACAGAGACAAGGTGGATCCTTGATAACAATGGCCCATCATATTGGCCAAATTACTAATCCACCTCAGTCTTACATAATTTAACAGACCCTTCATTATACATCTCAATACACAAATACTTGACCTCATTATTGAATACACAAATGTATATATTAGATGTGTTTGTTAAAATATACTTTTCACTTTTTGGTCTTTTGGAAAATGTTGTTTGTGCTGTATTTAGACCCTCTAACAAGAAATTTGTTTTGCATGCACACGTATAAAATTGCGGTTTTATCCAACGCAATCATAGGATTGAACGTTGTTTTCAATTTAGACTTGTTTATATTTTTTCGTTTGGGCTTGTATTATATTTGCCTTCGGGTTTATATGATCCGTTCATCCTATTTTGACTCCTCAAAATTCAAGAGTCTATCCGAAATTGAGGTAAGTTGTATGGCTTTCCAAATACCGTTTCGATTCCTAACATCACTGAAGAGACATTAATTGTCGAAATTCGGATATGGTGTACAAAAACCTTTGCACCTTTTGTTTGCGGTATATCATCTTTCCGCAAGTTTATTGTTTTCTGTTTAGTATTAAATTTATAATTAAGATCCATTTATTACATCGGTGATCCGTTTATTTGGCAATCGCCAATGGCAGTCAGCAGGGTTTTGTTGTTCGACCTGTTAGTCAAATGCGTTTTGTTAAAATATACTTTTTCACTTTTTTGGTCTTTTGGAAAATGTTGTTTGTGCTGTATTTAGACCCCTATAACAAGAAATTTGTTTTGCATGCACACGTATAAAATTGCGGTTTTATCCAACGCAATCATAGGATTGAACGATGTTTTCAATTTAGACTTGTTTATATTAGATGTTTGATATATAGAAATGATAGATTCATTGCCTATTACTCTTGATCTACATTACATAAAGTGATTCTATAAATTATGTCTGAAAGATAAATGATTAGGGATTATTGGAATACAGGAAGTGTAATTTTGCAATTGAAAATGAGTCCCATTTCAATAAAATAAGTTTTTAAATTTGTTTATGTTGAAATTCAGAAACAGTAAATTTGCAATGCCCTTTATCGGAATATATTAAAGCCCTTTATCGGAATATATTAAAATACACTCTACAACTTTTAATCTTCAGAATCACATAATCATGATTATTGATTTTAAAATCAATAAGCAATTCTAAAGGAGAAAAATCGAGTATACCTATGTTTCAACTTACAAAATGCCCCAAAACAACCTTTTAGATTAATTTTGAGGTAATAGAGATCTTAGTTTCAAGTCTATATGTTGGTTCCATGTTCTGAATCTTTATTTTGAAATTTCGTCTGTTTCTAAAGATTAAACGTTAAAGGGTTAAGATACGAAATTGTGCAAATTTAGGGACCCGCTATCATTGATTCACATTTAGCTCATTTTAATGTGAAGACTGGATAGCAAATCAATTACTCCCGGAAAGTATAAAGGTGTGTTTAAACAAGGATTAATAACTAATAGCTTAATAGACGTCCTTGGTTTAAATCAGCTTACAAAGCAGCAAACAATATCTTTTAAAGTTGAAGTATTATAAAGAGATCACGACTGAGATACTTATAACTAAGATTACAAATTATAGTACAATAATTCTTTCTATATCCTTTCCATTCTTCTACTGAAGACAAAATCGTAGATGGTATCCTTGTGTTTAGTAGCAGCTCAAGTCACAGATTAGTCGTTGTACAAACGTATTTAGCCTCATAACAAGTTTCAACAACGACTGATCTGAAAGCTGCTACTGACCACTAAAAGTTTCCCGCAATGTATTTAAGGAACTTTATAGCAAATTTTGTTTAGTAACTGATTTCATAAATGTTCAAGGCTACGTCTGTTTTTGGCTCTTACTACAATTCAATTTTCAATTCAAATCTTGATTGTCATAATTCTACAACTAAAGCATGCTATAAATCATAAACAAAAACAATTCAAATCAATATACAATATTTAAGTAAATATTTCAAGACGGTCTCCTGTCCTCAGTTCTATCAGAGACATATTATATTGTATTATATAGATTATTTTACCCTTTTAAAAGGAACCGGTCCGAGATTATTTACCCGAAAATATCATGACAAGTAGAGACAAAAATAGATTTGTATATATGTCTCTGTGGTAATTAAGTAATTTTATTAAAATAAAGGCCAAACATTGAAGTAATTTTATTGAAATAAAGTCCAAACATTGAACTATCACTAATTTCAAAATGTACATATACATGTGATTATAAATGGAACGAAATTATAAAACAACAACACATTGGACAGCACAATTATCATCACTGATACCACGGCTGAGTTGATTAGAATTAAGTCCCATATTATATATTCATCTCAGTTATTACAAAGAATTCACAGGTTATCTCCCTTACTACACAAAAATGAAAATATACTTTAATTCAGTAGAAATAAAATGTGTACACAAGTGAGTGATTAGTATTATACGTCTTGTTTTAAAGACGGATTCATACCATACATCTTGTCGACACCTAAAATTCATATTTTACATACACCCAAGTCATTACTGCTTACTTTAAATTTAAATTTCTCAAACTCCGAAAAATCAGGAAAAAAGGTATGACAGAAATAATATTCCTAAATAGTTCTCCCCTTGGCTTTTTTTTTAAAGTTTGGTACATTTAATAATTAAATGAAATTAATCTTCAACTCCTGAATTACACAGTTTACAAATCCTCTCCTCTACTGGCAATTTCAGATATTGACCTTTTCAATATATAAGTTACTATTGCTAATTCGTTTTTTACAAATGTTAATTGTCACGAATGCTTTTTTTGTCAATAAATCTGAATAGATATTTTCTCTGCAAAGTTTGTTTTAAAATACGGTATGTTCTCAACTTATAACTACCTGCCTTTATGTCCTCAATATAAAAGTAACCCTCACAATAATATCAAAATCTTTCCTCTAGTTTGTTCACAATAGATGAAATATATTAATTTGACTTAGAAAAGGTACCTTGATTTTCCCAAACATGTTCAAAGTCATAGAATTTAAAACATCTTTAGTTTATCAAATATAATGGCTATTTTAAGTAAAACGTTGTCTTTATAAGACCAATATATATGTATTTTTTTTTTTTATCTTTTGCCTTTAATAAATAATCAGTAACTAAAATTATATTTCAATACAGTCAGAGAGACAGGGTAAAGACTCAATTCACCTAGGACAGCAATATTTGTTGCTGACTTGCACACCTAAAATGTATTTTGAAAATTCAAGCTGCACTTAAAATTGTTAAGTATAAAAGAATCGTAACATACTTAAAAATATGTATGATCTAGGTATAGGATATAAGTAATTTTATCTATGACATCTATACAAATCCTTGATCTTTATCAGTAAAATGCAGTAAAACTCTAGTAATGGACTTCTGGTAAAATCTGTATGAATTGTATGTTTGATTTTCAAAACTTAATCAATTTTCTTCTTTAGAACTGAGATTACTATAACACAGTAATCACAGGTTCTAAAGAAGAAAAGTGGTTAAGTTTTGATAAATCAAAACACAGTAATCTCAGATTAGAATCAGATTGAATTATCTTTTAAATTAGCGGGTATTACAGGAAAAATTCCGAACTTGGTCTAATTTTATCCCGCAATGGTGGTAAGTCGTGCACTTAAGGCCATTTTTTATTTCATTTTTCTGTAGACTTAGTTTTGTTTTTTTATTACTGTGTATTGTCAAGCTTGGTTACTCATAATTGTTTCTCAGTCACTGAATGTACGATGTTGTTCCATACTGGAGCAGCTGACCCGGTTTGTTTACTTCAAATTCTAATGGCTTCAAAACCACGTGACACATTGAATCGTTATATCCAATCAAATTGCTCTACTGTCAATTAGGTGATTTTTTAGTACAAGGCAATTATATTATTTGTTAATATGATATTGCTTTGAAATAGTTTGCAATAAATTGGGAGTTTATTCAATAGGAAACCTCATTATAAGCCATGAAATTTGACATCAATGGAATTTTCTATGAATTTTACTTATGGTCAGAATATCGATCTCTTTATATTGAACCATTTTTTTTTCATAAAAATATATGTATATTGTTTTTACTAACCTACTTTATATTCCTGAACAAAATATGGCATGATTATCGTTTGTTTCCTAAAGTTTTTCTTTCAATTTGATGGGTCTTTTCGCGGGAAAATCGTGTAAGACGTAAGGTGCTTGCCATTTTGAAATTCTTAAAATACGATTTGCTTGGCCTGTTTCGTCTGCCATTAAGATTGATGACGCTCAATGGAATGTAAACAAAGCAATGGAGGCCGGCAGAGGGGTTTTCTTAAGTTCTGAAATGTTTTTAGGCATTCGGAAGTCAGGTTTGAAATGACCATTAGAAAATCTGCATTTTTGTACAATACTTAAGAATAATAATGAAAACATATCTTTAGAAATATCATTTTATTTAGAAGTGTAGAAAAAATGTATTCTGCACTACTTTTATACGCTGGTATTAGCGTAGTGACGTCAATGCGGAGTTTTCCCGTATGATAAGTACAATAATAAAATCCGAACGAACCAACGTTATGACCGATTATAGACTACGGTAGGATATACATTAAAATTTGTTTCCGGTACAAGAAAATACGAACACAAGAACCTAAGCGCCAAAATAAACCTAAATTTAATGTTAGCGTATGCCTAACAGGTACAGAAATGATGATAGAAACTTAGCATAGGAATAGTTAAAATCTTCCATGACAAAAATGTAAATTACACATATTTATTTTACATATTTTGGTCCCCTAAGGGTGACCGCGGAAATTTAAATAAAGAAATATTGTCTTCTTCCGACTGGCAGAAAAACCTTTGTCAAAGTTGGGTGTCCGATTAGCTGTGCGGGATATGCTATTACGCAGTAACGCCCGGTTAAAATATGGACGTTAAATCCGATGCCTTGTGTAAAGATAGTGCGGCTTTAAAGTGCCACACTCTGCACGTTAAAAACCCTTGCGACAACTCTTCTAGGGGTCCATAAGTGGCCTGTTGCAAGGCAAAATGTCTGTCCCTATCTAATTTACCCTCATTTTCTAGTATTGCATTTATTGTTTATTTGTTCTCTTCCTGAAAATATAAAAATAAGAAGATGTGGTATAATTGCCAACGAGACAACTCTCCACAAGAGACCAAATGACACTGAAATTAACAACTATAGGTCACTGTACGGCCTTCAACAATGAGCACAACCCATATCGCATAGTCTGACAGCTATAAAAGGTCCAGAAATGACAAATGTAAAACAATTCAAACGAGAAAACTAATGGCCTAATTTATGTACAAATAATGAACCAAAAACAAATATGATACACAGAAACAAACGACAACCACTGAATTACAGGCTCCTGACTTGGGACAGGCACATACAGAATGTGGCAGGGTTAAACTCGTTAACGGGCACCCAACCCTCCCCTAACCTGGGACAGTGGTGTAACAGTACAACATAAGAACAAACTATAAAAATAGTTACTGACAGCTAGTTCAAAGCCAATAACAACCAATAAAAAGACTAATCTAAGACTAAAATATCAATTATATCTACCACTGGATGTTAGGTAAAATTCAGTCAATCAATCAATTTAATAATGCCTTATTATAAGATAAATTCATTGTACAGTTTATGAAAAAAGTAAAACAACAAAAATACTGAACTCCAAGGAAAATTCAAAACGGAAAGTCCCTTAACAATTGGCAAAATCAAAAGCTCAAACACATCAAACGAATGGAAACCAACCGTCATATTCCTGACTTGGTACAGACATTTCCTTATGTAGAAAAGAGTGGAATTGTTCCTGGACATGGTTAAATGAAGATTTATCAAATATTCATCATACTAAGGACATATTTCTTTGCACCACTAAAAAGAGACTATGACAGCTTGTTTTCTTAACAGTGATTTTATACGACCGCAAAAATTTTGCAGTCGATATTGGTATGACGTTGGCGTCGTCGTCGCCTGAAGACGCATTGGTTTTGCACTCTAACTTTAGTTTAAGTGTATGGATCTCTATGAAATTTTACCATAAGGTTCAATATCACAAAGGAAGGTATGGATTGATTTTGGGGTTATGGTACCAACAGTTAAGGAATTAGGGGCCAAAAGGGGCCAAAATAAGCATTTTGTAACTTCCAGACATAACTTGTGTGTTAGTGTATGGATCTCTATGACTTTGTACCACAAGGTTCCATATCACAAAGGGAATGCTGGGATTGATTTTGGGGTAATTGCCTAAAATTTTAGGAATTAGGGCGAAAAAGGGCAAAAACAAGCATTTTTCTAGTTTCATGACAATAACTTGTGTGTAAGTGTATGGATCGTTCTGAAATTGTACTACAAGGTTCCATATCACAAAGGGAAAGCTGGAATTGAGTTTGGGGTAATTGCCTGAAACGTTTAGGAATTAGGGGCCAAAAATAAGCATTTTCTAGTTTCCAGACAATAACTTGTGTTCAAGTGTATGGATCTCTGAAATTGTACTGCAAGGTACCATACCTCAAAGGAAGGCTGGGATTGAGTTTGGGGTGATGAATCATAAGGGGTTCAAAAATTGGGGGATTTTTTTTTTCCTTTTTCCTTTTTTTTCTTTAAAATTTTCCATTTTAAGTTGGTTATTTCTGTTTTATATTTAAAAGCAAATAATAATGATATGGCAGGAGATACACACCAAACAGGATGTGTAAATTATTATATAATAAGTATTGTGCAATAGCAAGAAATTTTCAATTGCACAGTATTGCGCAATAGCAAGAAATCTTCAATTGCACAGTATTGCGCTATAGCAAGAAATATCCAATAGCACAATATTGTGCAGTAGCAAGAAATTGTCAATTGTACAGTATTTGCTAATAGCAAGAAATATTCAATTGCACAGTATTGTGCAATTGCAAGAAATATTCAATTGCACAGTATTGTGCAAAAGAAGATACTTTGTATAAGTTACTTATTTCTTGACCAATTTCAATGGGGTTTTATTCTTGAAGTCTTGGGGTTCTTTAATATGCTGAATCTAACCGTGTATTAAGTTTTTGGATTTTGGGCCCGTTTTAAATTGGTCCACATTGAGGTCCAAAGGGTCCAAAATTAAACTTTGTTTGATTTCATCAAAATTGAATTATTGGGGTTCTTTGATATGCGAATCTAACCGTGTATTTAGATTCTTAATTGTTGGTTCCGTTTTCAAATTGGTCTACATTAAGGTCCAAAGGGTCCAAAATTAAACTTAGTTTGATTTTACAAAATTGAATTCTTAGGGTTGTTTGATATGCTGAATCTAAACATGTATTTAGATTTTTGATTATGGGCCCAGTTTTCAAGTTGGTCCAAATTGGGGTCCAAAATTAAACTTTGTTTGATTTCAACAAAATTGAATATATGGGGTTCTTTGATATGCTGAATCTAACCATGTATTTAGATTTTGATTTTGGGCCCCATTATCAACTTTGTCCACATTGAGGTCAAAAGGGTCCAAAATTAAACTTTGTTTGATTTCATCAAAATTGAACTCTTGGGGTTCTTTGATATGCTGAATCTAACCATGTATTTAGATTTTGGATATTGGACCATAATAGGTGAATGTCCAATTTAAAATTTTTAAGTTCTTAGACCACATTCATTCTGTGTCAGAAACCTATGCTGTGTCAAATATTTAATCACAATCCAAATTCAGAGCTGTATCAAGCTTGCATGTTGTGTCCATACTTGCCCCAACTATTCAGGATTCGACCTCTGCGGTCGTATCAAGCTGCGCCCTGCAGATGTAATAAAAAAATTTAAAAGTTACCTTATTTATATGTAATAGTATAAGAAGAAAAAATGGTCTTAAAAATAAGTCCTTTCTTAATCAAAGAAAAGTTTCTCAAAACTGAATTGTGACTTTCTGTTCTGTGACTTTTGCCCTAAAATGTACCTTCAATTACAGTTAGTCATGAAAATATGAAAGTGTTAATATTAGTCTAGACTTTTCTTTAATGTTATCTTCTTTGATGTAAATCATGTAAATTGAAATTCTACATGAACACATGATAGACTGATTATTAGAATAACACATTAAAGAAAGAGATAAATGCAGACATAAGAGTAAAGATCGTTCAAACTGTATTTTCTGCATTTAGAAGATTTTATCATGCGGTTGAATAGCGAGAAATTAACTTATTGTTTTAAAGAGTCTAATCTAGTCACCTGTAATTCTATATACCTGTAAAAATCAAACCGTTTCAAGAACAAATATCTTTTTTAACATGTTGAAATAATTGATATAACAATTTTATATATACATCATTGTACATTGTCAGTGGCATATCCAGGGGTTCCGGGTTGGAACCCCCCTTTTTTTTGACGATCAATGCATTTGAATGGGGACATATAGTTGGAACCCCCCCTTTTATAAATGGCTGGATCCGCCCCTGATTGTGTACCTAAAGTATGTATTATCATTACCCTAAGAACTAATAAGTCATTATTCATGTTAATAATTCATGTTTTTGGGGCCCTTTATAGCTTGCTGTTCGGTGTGAGCCAATGCTCCATGTTGAAGGCCGTACCTTGACCTATAATGGTTTACTTTTATAAATTGTTACTTGGATGGAGAGTTGTCTCATTGACACTCATACCACATCTTCCTATATCTACTAACTAATACATGTAGTTTATAAAACACACAAATATCATTCTTTTTTATAAACTGAATCATGCCAAAGGAATAAAATTAAAATAATTTCACCCATCAACCAATATTTTTCGAAAAATTGATAGTTAAGTCTGTCAAAAGAACCATGAAAATTTCAATCGACCAGAATATGCCAGTATTAACCACTTGAGGAGTATTGAACTGGGTAGTAAATACTGATAAATACCTGGCACAACCTTGGCGTCTATTGATAATAAAACCTATAATTTTGAGATAAATGTCCATTTTACTCAATTAAAATACAAATTAACTTCAGTATTGCGATTTTTTTTAATCAGTAATGCTGGATCTATGTGATCTCTCAGGATTTTAAGATGGTGCAGAATTTGCTCATATTTTTAAAAGAATTTAAAGAATTGCACTTCCTATTATTATAATGTACGCTTGCTTTGTAAAGCTAGGATGTACATTGTATAGTGTTCTTTATGCCTTTTCTTTGATTTATCTATCAGGCAACTACAATGTACAGTACACTACTAATTTGCAAAAATGATAGGAGTGCTTTTAATCAATCTACAAGCATGTATCAGACAATAACTGGCTCAAAATCACTGGTTCCCTGGGCACTCAGGTAAACCTTGCCAAATAAAACTGATATAGATATTGTATATACATGTATATATATATATATATAAACAAGTCTAAATTGAAAACAATGTTCAAACCTATGATTGTGTTGGATAAAACCGCAATTTTATACGTGTGCATGCAAAACAAATTTCTTGGTAGAGGGTTTAAATACAGCACAAACAACATTTTCCAAAAGACCAAAAAGTGAAAAGTATATTTTAACAAAACGCATTTGACTAGCAGGTCGAACAACGGATGTTCTTAAACCCTGTTGACTGCCATTGGCGATTGCCAAATAAACGGATCACCAGATGTAACAAAATGGATCTTAAAGTTCTAGTAATTTAATACCAAACAGAAAACAATAAACTTGCGAAAAAGATATACTACAGCTGGAACAGTGTTGAGGATAAATAGACTTTCAAAGTACAGCGTGATATATACATGTATTTATATGCATTAACACTGTCTTTGTAACAAGAACAGTTCCTGTTGTCTTTATTGCCAAAATATAATAACAAAAAGTAAAATAACAAAAATAGTAACAATGAGATATTTTGTTCAATGACCATGTGATTTCATTGCTTCCCTTCACAATTGGGGGCTCTATTAGGGATAGAAAAGAATATTTAATTTGTGTATTTATTTAAATGGTTATTATTGTAGCATTTTATAGCTGCAGCTTAAAAACGATGTTTGACTTTTTATATTGAATGCAAAACTGTTGAATACAGTATATTCAGAAATTATTGCGTGCATTTATCAGTCAGGGTACTACTTAAACAAGTGATTTCAGAATCACTTCTTTGAGTGATTTTGGCTGTGAAATATTAAAATTTTTCGCACAGACTTTTAAAATCACTGAAACAAGTAATTTGAGAAGTTAAAATGTCATCACTTCAATCAGTGTTTATAACATTTTTGATATTTTCCCACAAGCTTGATTTTTTATTGGTAAAAGACAAGAATTCCATTGAAAAACAACTATGTACATGCAGAAATTGTCTTTTGCTTGATAAGCCTGTCACTTTTACAGTTTATTTAAATATGCAAAACTGGAATAATTTGTAGATCAGGACATAACCTTGAAATAAATCATTCTAACTATAAAGAAAACCAATCAGGTTACCTAATATTGTTGACCTTTGTCTGATAGTAAGAGTAGTTAATGAAGATTTGATTACAGAACAATTCCCAAGGGTACTTTTAAAAGCTTTAGCGCACTAACTTACTGGCCAAGCGCACTAGTGAAACTGATATCCAAAGATAAAGGGATAATTGATCTATATAGGAAAATTATAGAAAAGTTTGTGAAAATATGGAAAATCAATGAAATTAGCATTTGAAGATCAAAGGAAACACCAAAATCACTTAAATAGGTGATAACTGAATTTAAAAAATCACTGAAATAGGTGATAATGAAATCACTTGTTTAAGTAGCACCCTGACTGTTTATTATTGCGATTTTGTCATTTTAGACTTAAATGCGATTTTAATTTTACGATTTTGAGAAAAATCCTGTTTAATTCACATAAAATATTTCAAAATGCGAGTTTAAATTATTGCGTTTACAACTCTGCCGCATTTTTCATAATAATAAAACCTCGCAATAATTTCTGAATTTACAGTAAGTTCTAAGGCTCACACAAAAAGTTAATATTTTTCTGACATTGACCTAATTTTGTATATTTATCCTATCCTTACAAAATAATAGTCGAAAACAAAATGACAATGCCATGGCAAAAAACGAAGTACAACCAAAAAACCAAAATATAAACAACTGTATACAAAACACAACATAGAAACATAAAGACTGAGCAACATGAACCCCACCAAAAACCAGACGTGATCTCGGGTGCTCTGGAAGGGTAAGCAGGTCCTGCTCCATATGCAACACAAACAATGGTTAACTTATCATACCTACATGACGTATAGCAATTTAAATTAATTTGAAATATTGAAATGATATTTGCTCAGGTGAAACAGCTTTATTTAAGCGATTTTACCCTATATTTTCCTAAATATTCAATACTTCAAGGCTTGATATTTTTAAAGATAGGTCTTCATAAAATTTAAAAAGAATTGACTGCTTGCAAATAATTTGGTTTAAAAGGAAAATAATTTCAGTGGTAAGTATTTTATCTGTTTGCCAGAGATTTTGGTATGTTAGATTGTTTTAAGTACTGACTACTGTGTAGGTATTATTAAAAAAATCTATTAACAAAATAGTGAAATCCAAGGTAAGTTGAAAAAGAAGGAAGTCCATAAAACCTGACTAAATCAAACGTTGCACTATATTTACCAACAAAGAAAATGGTGGGTTAAACCTCACTGGAATCAGTTGATTCTTAATTCTGTTGATTTACTTCTGATTTTTTCTTTTAGAAGCATATGTATAACTGACAGTCATCCATTAAGATGGAACCAGAAGTATTGACAGAAGTACCAGAGTCATTAAAACGCTTGATTAGACTTGTAGTACGTGGATTCTATAGTATAGAGCACGAATTGTCATTGACTTATTGGTACGGAATCCATGTATGAAGGAAGATGACATCATTGAACTATTAAAATATGATAGGAAACAGTTGAGGTCTTATATAAACACACTAAAAGTGAGAAATTTTGAAATTCCGTATGAGAGTGGAGACCGATACAGAAGGTAAAATGACACGTCATAATTACTATTTTATCAATTATTTAATGTTTGTAAATGTTGTCAAATACAAACTGGATCATGTGAGACGGAAAATAGAAATGGAGGAGAGAGACAATACTAGTCGAGCATCGTTTAAATGCCCAGGATGCGAGAAAACTTTCACTGATTTGGAAGTGGACCAGTTATTTGATTTGAGTACGCAAAAGTTTATCTGTACATACTGTAGTGAAGAGGTTGTAGAAGATGAAAGTGCCGTTATGCAAAAAGATGCTCGAACTTTACTGGCAAAATTTAATGAACAAATTGAACCTATTTATGTTCTACTCAGAGAGTGTGATGGTATATCATTATCACAAGATATCCTTGAACCTGAACCAACTGATCTGAAGCACACTACAAGGTATGTTGCTAATAATCAACGATTGGTTTATTTCTATAGGTCATTGCATTGTCAATGGTGTTTTAAATTAAGCACTGTTTTATGTTTCACTTTCAGACAAATCATATAGGTGGATATGATATATCAGTTAAAATGTATTACAAAAAAGCGCCAGATATATTTCTCCTGACCTGGGATAAAAATTTGAAGAAAAAAGCTGTATTTTGATTGGATGAGAAAAATGGTATTTTTTACAAGTTTTCTATATACTGAGATTTTCTTTTCTCTGCCAGTGTATTTGTCATTAGGGAATTCCATGGCAGATGATTGAAAATACATGTCTTTAAATAACGCGACTTCCGAAAAACTCTAGACTTTTCGTTGAGATGGATACAAAGAGCATTGGGTGGCATTAAACAATTATATCATGCTTACACTTGGGATATTTGCCAAAAATACCCCTTGTTAGGATGATATAATTGTACATATATACATTGAGAACATGAGTCTGTTTAGAAATATCTTAACATTCATTTTAATTATTAATTTAATCCTCCTTGGGCTGTAGGGGTAGAAGCAATGAAAAAAAATCAAGAATTAAGTAGCCTGGGGTCGCTTTGTTTATTTGACAGTTACTCATTACAGAAGTACCAAATTTCTGATAAACAGTGCTCTCTGGTATGCAGTTAGAGTATGTTCAATATTCAGCCCAAGCCAGAGTAAGGTACATGTATAGTTTTGTCATAAAATGAGTGTCACTTATTATAAACTAAACAAGGAATTATTTGAATCTGGAATAATTTGAGGGCACATGTTTCACAAATATATGGATTTAAATATCTTACAGTCCTAGTGTACACTTTGTAGGATTTTTTATGCCCCGCCACTGCGGAGGGGACATTAAGCATTTTAAAAGTTACTCTTGCCGTTCGTCCCAAAATTAGTTTCAGTTCTCTAACTTTAGTTTGCCTCTACCAAATGTTATGGAACTTATACACAATGCTTATCACAAAAGCACCACAAAACACAGATCAAGTTTGAATTTGGGTTGCGGCACTTTGACTGTTCTTTAGTTATGTCCCTTTATAACGTTATATGCAAGCATGGCCATCATCTGTGTTTATTTCAATATGAAATCATCAAGGAAACATTTACAGTTATAGATAATAATCCTGCATCTATGAATAGATGAGATAAGCAATGCATCAAATTGTAATCAACAGGTGTCATATATGTAATTTAACTTCCTGATAAGAAATCGATGAAACAAAAGGCAATTTTACCAAAACGGCACAAGGGTATTTTGGAAAAAGGCGTCAGGGCAGAAGGGCGCGGTTGAGGGCACCCAGGGCGCGGCGCCTTCTATTTTGGGCTAACGAGACCACTGATCAATGTGTAAGGATCCAGCAACACAATAAAACAAAAATGTCTGATTTTTCAGTATAATGAGTATTTCACAAGTTAAATCTCTTTGAGCATCAAACAGTTTTATCCTGTGTATACTATACATGTATATATATCTGCTAACACATTTTGTTTTGGCAACTTACCCTGTTTGTGCTACTGTCAAACTGACTGTGGTATGTAAAATTAAATAAAAGTTGTTACATCATTCCATCCAAATGTGAAGATGAGGGTCTGGATAGGGTCCTCCATTTCTCTTTTCTCTTTTTTCTTATTTTTTTTTTAGTAATTTTTCTCTATTCTTATATTTTGGCACCCCATTTAATATTCTATATTTGGCCCATTTTTCTGCTGTATTGGCCTATTATTCTCTATTTTGTAAATCTCATTTAGACTCTCATAGATATGCTAGTTGGTGCACGTGGGATGTTCTGCTTTGAATAAAATGAGAGATAAGAGGGAATTTCAACCAGTGAAAACAAGTTATAAATTAGCACAGGGCTATTCTCTAAATTTTGTGCTATTTCCACATTTCTCGATCGGTGTGGGAAAAATATTTCTCCTCACTAGTAAAATATCTGTTCTCGGCAAATGATTGGTCGAAATTTAATTATGACGTCAAATTTTCTTGGTTTCTTCTGAATTTCCTATTGTGATGACATGAAAAAAGGTGACCATGCCTGATGACGTCACATATAAAGAACAAAACTTTCTGCAAATCTTTGAAAAGGAAGGATAAAATCATTAGAGAAACAGATTCCACCACTATAACTCGTGTATTATGATATTTCTCCCTTGTCAACAGTTAAGTTTTAATTATTTAAAAAGCTCGGCAAGCCTCGCACTTTAAATATTAAAAGTTAACTGTCTCTAGTGGAGAAATATCGTAACACTCTTGTTGCAGCGGTAGAATCTATATTTCCAGCTGTGACGGCGCCTTGTTGACATGTTCACAAGGAAAGCTACATAGCTACGCTTATTTTGTTTGACGATATTTTGTTTGACACAGTACATATATATCTTTGAAATGTGTTGAAAATACCACAATAGGATTTTATTGTTAGACTTAAATCACCATCAAAAATCAGATCTGGCTAAAATGAAAGAAAAAAAAACCTCATCAAAGATACAAGGCTTATAACTGTCTGACACATGTTATGTCAACACTATTTCAAGTATCCAATTACATCCTTTCATCATTCTAAAAAGAAAATAACAGTAACTGTTGTCAGTACTTTTAATGTTGCCCTTTGAAAATATCATCAAAATTGTCTTTCGATTTGATGAAGGGACAAATTTTTAGTCCTATTCCTTATGCCCATTTTGTCTGGTAAAGAACCATTCTACAATTGACAAAGGGAAACAATTTGTGTTAAAAGTGTGTAAATACAGATTCTAATCTGTAATTGCAATATGGACTATTGGTCATGTCATATTGCTTTTGAACCTTTTTATACGACTGCAAAAAATTTGCGTTCGTATATGCTATCATGTCGTTGTAGTCGTCCTCCGAAGACACATTTGGTTTCTGGACAATAACTTTAGTTTAAGTGAATGGATCTCTATGAAATTTTCCCAGAAGGTTAAATACCACTAAAGGAAGGTTGGGATTGATTTTTGGGGTTCTAGTACCAACAGTTTATGAATTAGGGCCCAAAAAGGGGTCAAAGACAAGCATTTTTGTAGTTTCTGGACAATAAGTTGTGTGTAAGTGTATGGATCTCTCTGAAATTGTACCACAAGGTTATATATCACAAAGGGAAGGCTGGGATTGAGTTTGGGGGAATTTGCCCCAAACTTTCAGGAATTAGGGGCAAAAAGGGGCCAAAAACAAGCATTTTTCTAGTTTCCAGACAATAACTTGTGTTTTAAGTGTATGGATCTCTCTGAAATTATACTACAAGATTCCATACCACAAAGGGACGGCTGGGATTGAGTATAGGGGTATTTGCCCCAAACGTTTAGAAATTAGGGGCAAAAAAGGGGCCAAAAACAAGCATCTTTCTAGTTTCCAGACAATAACTTATGTTAAAACTAATGGAACTCTCTGAAATTGGATTAAGCTATTTGAACAAGTGCTCATTTCACCTTCAGTTGACCTTTTAGATGAGAATCTGGATCACTGGTAGGTAAATTCCATTCAGCAGACGGATAATATTAAAGGCATTTGTTCAAATTTTTAGATACAAATTTGTTTGATAGTTTAATTTAAATAATATTTTGACAGTAAAATGATCAAACAAGCTGATTACATGAAGAATAATTTTGAAGTTTCATAATGTTTTAGTAAATTACTTCCTGTGAATGGATTCAGGTATAGAACTGTAATTAGCCTGTGAAAAATAAAAATTCACTTGCACATGTATCTGTTTTTTGCTTTAAACTAAATATGAACATCCTTCTATGTTCAGTTCATATAACTTTGCCATGTCCATACTTTCTTGATTTGAATCGCATCCATTCCTTTGAACTGATCGACACCCGATAAAAAGATGGGTTGAAGTGCACCATAGAGAAAAGCTACATTGTATGCCCAAGTCACTCAGGCTCACATAAGCAGAAAGTCCTGATGGACTAAGGATATGTAGTGCATTGGTGCTGATGTCATTTACTATGATATTGTTTGATGGGGCAGCTTGGATAGCAATTGGGCAAAATTTCTTGTCAAAAGAATTATTTAAGGTTGAGTGTCCATCGTAATATGCAATTTTATCTGTTCCCAATAGGATGACTAGTCTGAATGCACTATAGGTATCATGAGATAATCCATCAATGACAAATACATTTTGCATGTCATTTATGCAAGCCACGGAAAGAGGATATGTGAAAATAGGTTGTCCATTTGTATCATATTCAGTTACATGCTCATGTTTTCCCTTTTCATTCATCTTTATCACTACTCTTTTTCCGTGTTTAGGGTAGTCATTATTGATGGCTCCTACCACAGTAAGAAATCCCTTACTGCAAATGGTTGAAGGGATTAAATATCCTACTCCTACATCTAGTTTACAATTTCTTAATCGACCGGTCCTTTCATCAATACCTTTAATTCGATTGTCATTTGTGCATAATAAAATATCATTCCACTGGGAAACAGCCATATCATATACAATGATTTCATAGCTTGAGATTTCTTTTAGCTTGTTTCCTGTTGGTTTGACTTTCTGTAGGATTCCAGATGTTCCAATGTTTGAACATATCCAAATGTGTCCATCAGTGCAGTGTGCAACTCTATAAACAGTGTCAACAGTTGTTAGATATTCTTTTCCAATCTTTAATTTAATCTTTGTACAAGGATTTTCCTCATCATTTGAAGAGCCATTGTTAAATTTCAGTAGTCCAAAGTTGCCTTGAATGAACTTTCCTGGAACAAATGTTGGTAAGATTTCTTTGACATCTTTGTCCTGTGCAGTGTATTGAAAACCTTCATTCAAAGAAATTTCCATATCTTTTATATTCTTGAAAAACTTGTTTCCATCTTTAATGTTTATTAGGTTCTCTGCTTTCTTCATTCTTTCTTGTATTTTCATTCTCATTTCATTGACTTTGTCAATTTCCTCTCAGTGCCCACTTGTATTAAACCCCATTTTGTATCCAGTCCATCTCTTACTGATTTTGTAAATTTTTCTACTTCATCTTTTACTGCCTTTTCATGAGTTATAATTTTCTCATTTACTTCTATGTATTGAATTTTATTATCTTCTTGGATTTTTTCCAATTTTTCAATTTCATTTGTCAAAATTTCTTCTTGTTTTTTCATTGTAAGAGTATGTTTCCTCAAGTTTTCTCTCTTAAAAGAATATCCACTGCTTATTTCTTCAAAACATGTGATTTATGTGTTTTTATTACACATTGTACGCAGACAAGTTTATCACATAACTTACAATACATGCAGCAGGTTTGATCAGAATGGTCAGTACATTTTATATCACCAAAATGTATCTCTTCTTCACAACTGCTATCTTGAACTTCTTTATTTCCGACATCTTTGATGTGAACAATTTTGTGTTCATTAGCTAACTTGAACTTTGGATGAATTTTTTCTTTACATTTTTGACACATAAGTAAATCACAATCCAAGCACTTCCACTCTATACCTCTGGCAATCTCACAGATTTGGCATAACATGGGAGCTTGTCCTTCTCCATACGCTTCTTTTGAATCGGCCATAACTTTTTGAAGTATAGATTTGTGTAGAAAGGCCTTTCTCAAAGTAATATTTATTTCCCACCCATATATTCCAAAAGAAATAAATTTGAGAGTTTAACAGTCCAAAATTATTTATTAATCTTAAACATGACGGGTTGGAATATTATGTGGATAATAACACATTCTTGTCATTAGGACGTACAACATTTACAAAGTGTTGTATTAACATAATAATTTATTTTGAGATTATCTTCACCTTGTAGAAAATGTAATGAAGTACAACTGATAAAAATAAATCAATAAGTTTTTATCAGTCCAATAAAAGTTTTTAAACACACTATCTATAAAAGTGATATATTAGGCATTGATTAAATTCAGATAACCAGATTTGTTTATTTTATCCAATTTCTGTGTTCCACTGTGTACAGCTGACATCTATATTATTGATCCACTCAAACTTGTGCCTAAGGCCATTTAGAACTTGCAGTGTGGTGATTGTGTCACCATTTTGCTCCATTTAAAAAAGACCTCATTTTGACTTGAGATGAGAAGAATGGTAACCATAACTAGTTTTTCTTTTGTTTTGGGTTAAGTCAACTGTGTCATGAATTCATACATGACATATAAGAAAACTGGTCAGTGGTTGTCTTTTGCTTTATCATAATGTTTTTATTTTAGTGAATTTGGTCATGTAGGTATCAGGCTACTCTCTGTTAAACTTTGTCCCAACTTTTCTATACTAAGGGCAATTAAGACTAAGAGATAAACATTATTTGAAAAGTAAAATCACAAAAATACTGAACTCCGAGGAAAATTCAAAAAGGAAAGTCCTCAATCAAATGGCAAAATCAAAAGTTCAAACACATCAAACGAATGGATAACAACTGTCATATTCCTGACTTGGTACAGGCATTTTCTTATGTAGAAAATGGTGGATTGAACCTGGTTTTATGGCTAGCCAAACCTCTCACTTGTATGACAGTCGTATCAAATTCCATTATATTGACAACGATGCGTGAACAAAACAAACAGACACAATTGGTAAAAATGTCAAAATTAGGGTTACAGCAGTCAACATTGTGTTATCATCTTAATCACTATAAAAACAAACAAATGTTACGAAAAAGCACAAAAAGGGGGGCATACATCAAATTTAACATCCTCATTATGCTTATATCATACGATTTTATTTTATCTATGTAAAATCCACCTATAAAGGATGGAAGGTTTTAAGTACTGGCGTAAAATCGCGCGTTTGAAATTCGCACAGGTAGACATAAAATAATTTTGTCGTTCAAGGTATAAAGAGATACATAAATACAGTGTCACGTAAAATGGATATCACAAAAAATAGACTTAGCAGTAAAAGTAATATTAATAAATAAAATAATAGTGTGGTTAAAATAATGACGGGATATATAAGTCCGAGTCACATCAAATGTATATCACAAAAAACAGACTTAACAGTAAAAGTGATATTAATGAATAAAATAATTTTGTCGCTCAAAGTATGACAGAATACATACGCACAGAGTCACGTAAAATGGATATCACAAAAACAGACTTAACAGTAAAAGTAATATTAATAAATAAACTAATAGTGTGGTTCAAATTATGACGGATACATAAGTACAGAGTCATGTCAAATGTATATCACAAAAACAGACTTAACAGTAAAAGTAATATTAAAAATGAAATAATTTTGTCGTTTAAGGTATGACGGATACATAAGCACAGAGTCACGTCAAATGGATATATCAAAAACTGGACTTAACAGTAAAAGTAATATTAATTAAGACAAATAAAAGAATACTATAACACGTTATTAAGATGATAAACAACGTCACTACGCAAAATCTATACTTCAAGACCTTCGTGTATTATTTGTGAAGTTGATACGGAATATTTATCAGCATGTTCTTGGTACCTTCCGATGAACTTTTTTAGAAAAAGGACAAGACGTTCTTTGACATACCGCTGGTTCATCAACTTTCTGCTCAGACACTGGTGACGTTTTTACAAAGTCTGAGTAGGAGCTGCAAGCTCTTGAATACCGAATAAGTTGGGAAATGTATATCCCATATGCAGGTGAAGTTGGTATATTGCTACTAAGGTGGGGGAAATTGATAATTTCAAAATTATCAATCGTCTCGTTTGTCATAGATTCTGGTACTGATAGACATTTGTACAAGACATTAATCAACTTTTAGAGACTGTGAACTCTAGATTTCATTTTGTTTTGGCCATTGAGTTGCATCTCATTGAGGTTTATCAACTTGTACTTGTTATAGTCATAGTCTTTGTGACACTTCTTTTCATCTACCTGTCAGTGAACAATGGTGAAACTTTGTTAACTGACTTCAGAGACTTTCATTTTTGGTAAAATTGTTTTAACTTATGTGTAGCTGGTCATACTTTATCTCCATTTTAGGCTTGACACAATTTGTTTGAGTATTGGACTTTTACCTTTTTTAGCTCACCTGGGCCAAGTGAGCTTTTCTCATCACTTGGCGTCCGTTGTCGTCGTTAGCTTTTACAAAAATCTTCTCCTCTGAAACCACTGGGCCAAATTTAACCAAACTTGGCCACAATCATCATTAGGGTATCTAGTTTAAAAAATGTGTCCGATGATCCCGCCAACCAACCAAGATGGCCACCATGGCTAAAAATAGAACATAGGGGTAAAATGTAGATTTTGGCTTATATCTCTGAAACCAAAGCATTTAGAGTAAATCTGACCAGGATAAAACTGATTATCAGGTCAAGATCTATCTGCCCTGAAAATTTCAGACAAATCTGACAACTCGTTGTTGGGTTGCTGCCCATGAATTGGTAATTTTAAGGAAATTTTGCAGTTTTTGGTTATTATCTTGAGTATTATTATAGATAGAGATAAACTGTATAAAAAGCAAAAATGTTCAGCAAAGTAAGATCTACAAATAAGTCACATGACCAAAATTGTCAGTCGACCCCTTTAGGAGTTATTGCCCTTTATAGTCAATTTTTAACAATTTTTCATAAATTTTTGTAATCTTTTACAAGAATCTTCTTCTCTGAAACTACTGAGACAAATTTAACCATACTTGGCCTTAATCATTATTAGGGTATCTAGTTAAAAAATTTGTCCGATGACCCCGCCTTCCAACCATCATGGCAGACATGGTTAAAAATAGAACCTAGGGGTAAAATGCAGTTTTTGGTTTATATCTCTGAACTAAAGCATTTAGAGCAAATCTGACAGGTAGCAAAAATGTTCCTCAGATTTAGATTTATCTGCCCCGAAATTATTAGATGAATCAGACAACCTGTTGTTGGGTTGCTGCCCCTGAGTTAGTAATTTTACAGAAATTTTGCAGTTTTTTGTTATTATCTTAGATATCATTATAATATCTAATATCTAATACTATTAATTATGATTTTAACCTTATTTCACATGATTTCCAAAGCATCAGTAAATACAGGTGAGCGACACAGGCTCTTGAGAGCCTCTAGTTTTTTTACCAATGTCACCTTGTAAACACTACTCCTGTGATTCCATAATCCTGAAAGCTTTCCTTTGTAGTAAATTGTTATGTTATTTTCCATGATTCTCCGGCCATATATTGCATTTTTATTTCGACATTCTTGCAGATAATTATAAAACTCTGACGGATGTTTCCTCCTGGAGGGTATCGCCAATCCGGTAGTCAGCACTTCCGTGTTGATGTGAACTATCATTGATATGGTCATAATTATTCGTTAACTATAATCACAAACTTTGAACTTTTCAAAATTTTAAGTATTCCCTACCTCAGGAATAGATGACCTTAGCAGTATTTTGCAAAACCTTTCAGAATTTTATGTCCTCAATGCCACTCAACTTCATACTTTTTTTTTGGCCTTTTGATTTTTTTTTATTCAAGCGTCAATGATAAGTCTTTTGAAGATGAAAGCTCATATGGCCTACACAATTTTAAGCCTGATACCTATAATGTGTTTATTGACCATTTTTTAGCCTATTTAATATGAATAAGGGAAGGCAGAAATTCAAATAAGACAATTAAAAAAACAGATATATCTAGAGATCAACATCTTCTGCAGTCACTATGCCATTGCATACTAGTTTATACAAAAGTTTATAGTTAATGAGGACATAATATGTAAATGTGCATATCCACAAGAAAATTTTTATCAGTTGACTTTTGTAGAGTTATGAGTCTTTGAACTTAGGAATCTGGTGAGATTTTGTTTGTCAAGTGACAATTCGGGGGCGTGGGGTATGTGAGTGTGCTCACAAAGGTTCTTTAATTTCAATATGAAATCATCAAGGAAACTTCAACAGTTATAGATAATAATCCTGCATCTATGAATAGATGAGATGCGCAATGCATCAATGTGTAAGGATCCAGCAACACAGTAAAACAAAAATGTCAGTAAAGTGGGCTACTAACTTTTTGTCTGGGCTAACTGATTTTCAAGTCTAGTAGCCCAGCTGGCTACTGGCCTTATATAGTTAATTTTGATCCCTGAATGCATCAATGTGTAAGGATCCAGCAACACAGTAAAACAAAAATGTCAGATTTTTTTAGTGTAATGAGTATTACCAGAGTTACACTTAATGTATATCTCCTAGAGCATGAAACATTTTATCCTGTGTATACATGTATCTGCTAACACATTTTGTTTTGGCAACTTATCCTGTTAGTGCTACTGTGGTATGTAAAATTGAAATAAAAGTGATTACATCATTCCATCTAGATGTGTAGACTAGGGTCTGGATGGGGTCCTCCATTTCTCTTTTCTCTTTTTTTTTTAAAGTAATTTTTCTCTATTGTTAAATTTTAGCTCCCCATTATTCTATATTCTTTCTTTATTTTTGGCCCATTTTTCTGCTGTATTGGCCTATTACTCTCTATTTTATAAATCTCATCTAGACCCTTGTAGATACATGTATGCTAGTGGATGCTCATGGGATGTTCTAGGATTTCAAGCAGTGAAAACAAGATATAAATATTCCAGTTGTGATAGTGTCTTGTTGATATGTTCAGAAGGAAAAGCTACATAGCTACGCTATTTTGTTTGACACAGTACATATATATCTTTTGAAAAGTGTTGAAAATACCACAACAGGATTTTTTGTTAGACTTATCACCATCAAAAATCAAAATCTGGCTGATGTGAAGAAAAAAAAATCATCATAGATCATGTAGATACAAGGCTTATAACAGTGTATAATTTTTTATGTCAGACACATGGTATGTCAACACTATTTCTAGTATCCAATTACATGTACATCCTTTTATCATTCTTAAAACTGTAATTGTTGTCAGTACTTTTAATGTTGCTCTTTGGCTTGAAAATATCATCAAAATTGTGTTTGGATTTGATGAAGGGACAAATTTTAATCCTATTCCTTATGCACATTTTGTCTGGTAAAGAACCATTCTACAACTGACAAAGGGAATCAGTTTGTGTTAAAGTGTGTAAATACAGATTCTAATCTGTAATTGCAATATGGACTATTGGTCATGTCATATTGCTGTTGAACCTTTTTTGACTTTATATGCATTGTAGCATAATTACACCCTGTAACTGTAACCTCCTTGAGACCATTTGCCAGAATGTTTTCATACTTTGTAGGTTGTTAGTTATCATATTTTTCTGACCATATTTTAACACCGTAAAGATTTGACAGTTTGTGTGGGTGTTATATGGACTTAGACCACTGAGGAGGTTCTTAAGATGGGACTTCACAGGCATATTAACATGTAGCAGGGTTAAACTAAGGTTGTACAAATTGTCAAGTTCCTGTTAATTAGAATACTGGTAAGCAATTTCCATTCAACTGACAGATAACAAGGCATTTGATCAAATGTTTAGATACAAATTTGTTTGATAGACTCTTTTAATTTAGATAATAATTTGACAGTAAAAATATCAATCAAGCGAAATTACATGAAGAGTAATTTTGAAAGTTCATCTATGAATGGATGCAAGTATAGAACTGTAATTAGCCTGTGGAAATTAAAAATTCACTTCCACATCTATCTGGTTTTGCTTTAAACTAAATATGAACATCCTTCTATGTTCAGTTCATATAACTTTGCCATGTCTTTACTTTCTTGATTTGAATCGTATCCATTCCCTTGAACTGATCAACACCGATAAAAGTTGGGTTGAAGTGCAACATAGAGAAAAGCTACATTGTATGCCCAAGTCACTCAGGCTCACATAAGCAGAAAGTCCCGATGGACTAAGGATATGTAGTGCATTGGTGCTGATGTCATTTACTATGATATTGTTTGATGGGGCAGCTTGGATAGCAATTGGGCAAAATTTCTTGTCAAAAGAATTATTTAAGGTTGAGTGTCCATCGTAATATGCAATTTTATCTGTTCCCAATAGGATGACTAGTCTGAATGCACTATAGGTATCATGAGATAATCCATCAATGACAAATACATTTTGCATGTCATTTATGCAAGCCACGGAAAGAGGATATGTGAAAATAGGTTGTCCATTTGTATCATATTCAGTTACATGCTCATGTTGTCCCTTTTCATTCATCTTTATCACTACTCTTTTTCCATGTTTAGGGTAGTCATTATTGATGGCTCCTACCACAGTAAGAAATCCCTTACTGCAAATGGCTGAAGGGATTAAATATCCTACTCCTACATCTAGTTTACAATTTCTTAATCGACCGGTCCTTTCATCAATACCTTTAATTCGATTGTCATTTGTGCATAATAAAATATCATTCCACTGGGAAACAGCCATATCATATACAATGATTTTATAGCTTGAGATTTCTTTTAGCTTGTTTCCTGTTGGTTTGACTTTCTGTAGGATTCCAGATGTTCCAATGTTTGAACATATTCAAATGTGTCCATCAGTGCAGTGTGCAACTCTATAAACAGTGTCAACAGTTGTTAGATATTCTTTTCCAATCTTTAATTTAATCTTTGTACAAGGATTTTCCTCATCATTTGAAGAGCCATTGTTAAATTTCAGTAGTCCAAAGTTGCCTTGAATGAACTTTCCTGGAACAAATGTTGGTAAGATTTCTTTGACATCTTTGTCCTGTGCAGTGTATTGAAAACCTTCATTCAAAGAAATTTCCATATCTTTTATATTCTTGAAAAACTTGTTTCCATCTTTAATGTTTATTAGGTCCTCTGCTTTCTTCATTCTTTCTTGTATTTTCACTCTCATTTCATTGACTCTGTCAATTTCCCTCTCAGTGCCCACTTGTATTAAATCCCATTTTTTATCCAGTCCATCTCTTACTGATTTTGTAAATTTTTCTACTTCATCTTTTACTGCCTTTTCATGAGTTATAATTTTCTCATTTACTTCTATGTATTGAATTTTATTATTTTCTTGGATTTTTTCCAATTTTCCAATTTCATTTGTCAAAATTTCTTCTTGTTTTTTCATTGTAAGAGTATGTTTCCTCAAGTTTTCTTTTTTAAAAGAATATCCACTCCTTATTTCTTCAAAAACATGTGATTTATGTGTTTTTATTACACATTGTACACAGACAAGTTTGTCACATAACTTACAATACATGCAGCAGGTTTGATTGGAATGGTCAGTACATTTTATATCACCAAAATGTATCTCTTCTTCAAAACTGCTGACTTGAACTTCCTTATGTCCAACATCTTTGATGTGGACAATTTTGTGTTCATTAGCTAACTTGAACTTTGGATGAATTTTTTCCTTACATTTTTGACACATAAGTAAATCACAATCCAAGCACTTCCACTCTATACCTCTGGCAATCTCACAGATTTGGCATAACATAGGAGCTTGCACTTCTCCATATGCTTCTTTAGAAACAGCCATCACTTTTTTGTAGTATATATTTGTGTAGAAAGGCCTTTCTCAAAGTAATATTTGTTTCCCACCACACCCATCTATTCCAAAAGAAATCAATTTGAGAGCTAACCAGGTCAAATTATTTATTAATCTTAAACATGATGGGTAGGAATATTATGTGCTAAAAACACATTCTTTTCAAAATTTACAAAGTGTTGTATTTACATTCTAAAATATTTTGAGATTATCTTCAACTTGTAAATTATGTAATGAAGTACAACTGATAAAAGTTTTAAAGTCCAATAAAACACACTATCAATAGCAGTTAAGAGTGATATTTTAGGCATTGATATTAAATTCAGAAAACCAGATTTGTTTATTTTACCCAAATTCTGTGTTCTACAGTGTACAACAGAGATCTATATTATTGATCCACTCAAACTTGTGCTAGGGGTCATTTAGAACTTGCAGTGTGGTGATTGTGTGAACTTTTGCTCCATTAAAAAAATACCTCATTTTGACTTTAGAGGTAAAGAATGGTAGAAAAAAGTATTTTTCTTTTGCTTTGGGTTTTGTCAACTGTGTCATGAATTAATACATCACATCCCTTCTTTTCCAGCAGATTTTTTAGTCCATTATTTTTTAAGCTTACAAAAGGGGGGGTTTCCAGTTTTCGGACAATAACTCAAGAATGCTTTGAGCAGTTTTCATGAAACTTTGGTGACTGGTTTATATCTATTGAAATAACCTCCCTTTAGTTTTTATAAATTTCTGATATGACATTGAGAAGTTATGGAACTTTATTTATTGAAAAAGCGACGGGCGTATCATGCGCTCATGGCACAGCTCTTCATTAACTTTTAACCTGTAAAGGAAAATTAGTATTTAAATTTTTATGTAACTTTGTAATTTAATGAAATAGAGCAGCCTCCAATCCGCAACCCGCAGCCTGCAGGCCGCAAAATAGTGATACTGCAAACATGTATAGGTTAATCACCATTATTTATATTGTACAGTTGTCAACCTCTTAACATTTTAGAATCAGGAAATACAAACACTTTGGGCAGAATCCTTATCAAAATTTCATAATGAACTTTTTTTTTTAGTTCATAAGACCCTTAATGTATTGTCAGCACTCAGTGTGTCAGTTTGAAATCCATCCAATAACTCCCTTAAAAATCTTCTTTGAAACAACTTGGCAAATTGAGTTAATTTGGTCCTTATTATTCTCTAAATGGTCTGTACCATTAAGTGTGCCTGATGCTTAAGTCAACACTGCAGCAAAGAGTAAAATCAATAAAAACAAATAATTCAAACACCTGCCTTATGTTTAACGTCGTCCGTCGTCATTATCTTTTACAAAAATCTTCTCCTCTGAAACTACTGGGCAAAATTTAACCAAACTTGGTCACAATCTTAATTGGGGTATCTAGTTTAAAAAATATGTCCGATGACCCCGCCTGCCAACCAAGATGTCTGACATGGCTAAAAATAGAACATAGGGGTAAAATGCAAATTTTGTCTATTATTTTGAAAACCGTTATAAATAGAAAAAATCTTACGAAGCAAAAATGTTCAGAATGTTGAGCTCTTCCAATTGTCCATATACGTCAAAACTGTTATACAACTTCTTATATGAGTTATTGCCCTTAAATGACAAATTTACCATTTTTTTTTTCATTTTTGCCTATTGTCTTGAAAACTATGATAGATAGAGAGAAGCTTTAAATTGCAAAAATGATCAGCAAGACAAGTTCTACAAATAAGTCTCATTGTCGAATTCGTCAGTCGCCTCCTTATAAGAGTTATTGCCCTTTGATGGCGATTTTTACCATTTTTTTGCGTTTTTGCTTATATCTTAGATAGATAGAAACTTAAATAAGCAAAAATGATCAGTAAGACAAGATCTACAATTAAGGCAATTTGGAGGAAATCGTCCGGCGACTCCTTATTGGAGTTATTGCCCTTTAATGACAATTTTTACCTTTTTTTGGGGGTTTTGCCTTATATGATTAAAATTATAATAGATAAGTAGACACTTTAAATCACAAAAATGATCAGATAGGCAATTAAGATCTACTAACAAGTCAAATTTTGCCGATATAGTTAGTAGACTGTCACTCTTTATAGGAGTGATTGCCCTTAAATGAGGATTTTTTTTTACCCTCTTTTGTGTTTTGTGCAAAAACTAAAGAAGATAGAAAAAAATAAACAGACTAAATGATCAGTAATACAAGATCAACAAAACAGAGATTTTTGTCATGAATTCTATTCTCGTCTACAATGTTGGAGAATGTCCTTTGTTTAATATGCACATAGACCAAGGTGAGCGACACAGGCTCTTTGAAGCCTCTAATTTTTTTACCGATTGTCACCTTGTAAACACTTCTCCTGATATCCCATAATTCTGAAAGCTTTCCTCTGTAGTAAATTATTATGTTATTTTTTGTAATTCTCCATATATTGCATTTTTATTGGACAATCATGCAGATAATTGTAAAACTCTGGTGGAGGTTTCCTCCCTGAGGGTATCACCAACCCAGTAGTCAGCACTTCTGTGTTGATGTGAACTATCATTGATATGGTCATAATTATTAGTTGGCTGTTTACAAACTTTGAATTTTTTGAAATACTAAGGATTTTCTACCCCAGGAATACATGGAATAGATGACCTTAGCTGTATTTGGCAAAACCTTTCAGACTTTTGTGTCCTCAATGCTTCGCAACTTCTTTCTTTATTTGGCCTTTTTAACTTTTTTTATTCAAGTGTCAATGATTAGTCTTTTGAAGATGAAAAGCACATATGGCCCACAAAATTTTAAGCCTGGTATCTATAATGAGTTTATTGACCATTCTTTGGCCTATTGATATGAATAAAAGAGCTGTACGGAAGACAGAAAACCAAATAAGACAATTAAAAAAAAGATATTATATCTAGAGATCAACATCTTCTTCACTATACTAGTCTATACACTATGTCTAGTTCTTGTGATTTTGCAATTTAAGTAGGAGTTTTATGATCGATTCACAAAAATTGCAAACTTTGTCTTTGCTGACACCAGGTTTTTAGTTCCTGATCTTTTGAATTTGGTTATTTTCATAGTATGCAGTGCCAATGCTCATGACCTTTTCCTTCTTAATTCACCACATCTGTGACAATACTAATAAAGCATGCTGACAGTAGTACATACAAATTACCATGAATCATTACAACAGAATATATAAACTGTATTTGATTGTATGCAACTGGGTGAAAAACAACAAAAAAAACAAATACAATGGTGTTTGATCTGACAAGTAAGCTTGGTAGGGGGAAAATGAGAAATTAAACAAGAAGCACACCATTTTAAACTGGCCTGTTCATGGTGTAGGATTTAAGGATGCAGATGTAGGAATGAAGTGATAATGTAGAAAACTAAAAAAAAAAGGAAAAAGTTACTAAAGGGTCAATAAATATCTTAGTAAAAAATAACAGACAAGACCAATAAACTCACCATAGATAGGATTAAAATTTTGTATGCCAGACACACATTCGGATAAAAACAAAACAACAGCCTTTAAAACACTACACAGAAAACTACAGACTGAGCGACTTAAACCGATAAAAAGCTGGGAGATCTCAGATATTCCTGCAGGGTAACCAGATCCTGCTTGACTAGTTGAATAGACATGTCATGCTCATAGTGATTTAAAATTCGGTTGTAAGTAGCATTCAATGATGTCACAATTGAGGGAAAGATGACTAGATTGTGGCTATTGTGGGTTTATTCTAGCTGCGGAACCGTAGCTCTTAGGTCCTTATGATATATTTTGACTATTTGCAGATCTATGGATATAGGAAGATGTGGTGTGAGTGCCAATGAGACAACTCTCCATCCAAATAACAATTTATAAAAGTAAACCATTATAGGTCAATGTACGGCCTTCAACACGGAGCCTTGGCTCACACCGAACAACAAGCTATAAAGGGCCCCAAAAGTACTAGTGTAAAACCATTCAAACGGTAAAACCAACCGTCTAGTCTATATAAAAACGAGAAACGAAACACGATAAATTACATAAACAAACGACAACTACTGTACATCAGATTCCTGACTTAGGACAGGTGCAAACATTTGCAGCGGGATTAAACGTTTTAATGGTACCAAACCTTCTCCACAAATAGATAAAAAATATCACAAGGACCCAAGAGCTACGGTTCCGCAGCTAGGTAACTTATCCATGGTCATTTCAGTAATTCTTTGAATGAGGCATTTGAGAAGCTTTTAGGATGCAAATTGGTTTTAAAGTTTAATTATATACTTCATGTTCAGTAATATATTTGAGTTGATTCCATGTAGAGTTATTTTAAACTTTACTAATGTTTCGCTTCCAGTCAAATTTTTGCATTAAGTGCAATTCAGAAATATATGCTTTAAACAAAATGTGAACATCCTTCTATGTTCAGTTCACATAACTTTGCCATGTTGGTATTTTCTTGAATTGATTCACATTCATTCTCTTGAACTGGGTGACATCCAATAAAAAGTTGTGTTGAAGTGCAGCATAAACTAAAGCTATTTTGAATGCCCATGTCACTCAAGCTCACATACGCGGAAAGTTGACCAGATGGGTTAAGGATGTGAAGTGTATCAGTATTGAAGTCATTTACTATGATGTTGTTTGATGGTGCTACTTGAATATCGGTTGGGCAAAATTTTTGATCAAATGAATTTATACTTGAATGGCCTACATATTTGTCTATCTTCTCAGTTCCTAAGATAAGGATAATTCTAAATGCACTTAAAGGTTCACCTGATAAACCATCTACAACAAATATATTGTCCTTATCATTTGAGCACTGTAAGAAAAGAGGAAATGAAAAAATTGGTTTACCATTTCCCCAGTATTCATGTAAATGCTCCTGTTTTCCATTTTTATTCAACCTTATAACTACTCGTCTTCCATGTGCTGGGTAATCTGTGTTGACAGCACTGAAAATTATTGTATTTCCTTTCATACAAATAGCTGAAGGCACTAGACATCCTGCATTCAGACATGCATTGTATTTAGTATTCCTTAATTGTCCAGTTTTGTTGTCAATGCCCTCAATTTTGTCATTATCTGTGCATAGTAAAATATCATTCAATGGAGTGATAGTCATATCATGAACAACAAGTTCATACTTGGAAATCTCATGAAGAGTGTTTTCAATCAGCTTTAGTTTTTGCAATGATCCAGTTTTATGATCATCATCTGATGGTGAATATACCCAAATACTTCCATCAATGGAGTGTTTTACTCTCATAATACTGAGGAGATTTGTTGAATATTTTTGTCCAATCTTTAATTCAATCTTCATACAAGATTCTTTTTCTTCATCCATTTCATTTTTAGATTTTAATTTTCCAAAATTGCAATTTTGACATAATTTTCCTGATATAAAACGAGGTGTACTATCTTTTTCAAGTGGAGTGATTTGGACATCTTCTTTAATATAACTTTTAATTTCTTCCGTCTTCTGAAAAAACTCTGTAACTTCTTTGATATTCATTTCGTCTTCTGATTTCTTTACCTTTTCTTGAATTTTTATCTTTATCTCATTGACTCGGTCTATTTCTCAATCAATTGCGGTTTGATGTGAACCCCATTTTGTATCCAGTTCATCTGTTAAAGATTTTGTATATTGTTCAACTTCATCCTTTATAGACTTTTCATGAGTTGTGATTTCTTTTTTAACTTTTCCATATTGAAGTTTATCCTCTTCTTTCATTTTAATCAGTTTTTCAATTTCATTTGTTAAAGTACCTTCTTGTTCTTTCAATGTAATGGCATGTTTCCTTAAATTTTCTTTTCTGATTGAATAACCACTGCTTATTTCTTCAAAAACATGTGATTGATGAGTTTTTGTAACACATTGCATACAGATAAGTTTATCACATACTTTGCAGTACAAGCAGCAGATTTCCTCAGAATGGTCTGGACATTTTATATCACCAAAATGCATCTCTCCTTCAAAACTGCTGACTTGAACTTCTTTATTTCCGACATCTTTGATATGGACAATTTTGTGTTCATTGGCTAACTTAAACTTCGGATGGATTTTTTCCTTACATTTTTGACACATAAGTAAATCACAATCCAAGCACTTCCACTCTATACCTCTGGCAATTTCACAGATTTGGCATAACATAGGGGCTTGACCTCCTCCGTGTTCTTCTCTTGAATCGGCCATTACCTGTATTTTTTTTTTATTTACAGATCTGTTTCTCAAAGTTTACATTTAATCACACTCATCCATCCCAAATGAAATTTTACAGACAAGAGATTTTAAAAAGAAATGTTGTTTATATATTTTTTATCTTAAATCAATACAATCATCATGTTTTCCTATAGCATAATGCTTGCATGTGAACAATTACTCTTTTCTTTTTTTAACAAAACTGGAAATTTTGAAATGGTCCCCAGACTTTTTTTGTCGACTACAGGTGACACAAAAATCTACAAGTTTAAAATCCACTTTATTATTCATAATAAAATCTATAATTGTGACTTATATATGCAGTCATGCAGCTATCTTTAGGGTGAATTTATAGGCTTTCAAACAATAAATTTGATTCTGAATTTCTCTGTTGTTATTACGGTTTTTATAAATTTGAAAAGTTCAGTTATTGAAACAGCTACATAATGTAAATATTCAGACAACCATTGTAAATTATATTGTCAAGTTTGACTCTTATTACCTTGCAGAAAACAGGTAATCATAGACAAAGCTTTTGCCTATATATGCACTGATTACCTGAATAAAATCTTAATCATTCAGGTGTTCATTGCAAAAGAAATTAAACATTTCATGAAATCTGATGGTTTTGGTCAAAGGACTGTCCCATCAAATAGTACAATAGCTGGAGAGTTCATTCAATGTAAACTTAAAATAACCAATCATTCATTGATAAATTTTGCTGTACAAAAAAAAATAACTGGATGCCTCATACCATGCATGCAGATGCTGTATGTTATGAAGTTTCCGTCTGTCTCATGTTCATTGTCCTTGACCTCATTTTCATGGTTCAAGACTTCTTAAAAAAATGTAAAGTAGTCTTTTTTCGTCCAAAATTTCAACTCCTAATTAGCAGTAGGTTAACAATACTTGGTGTATTGAATAAATTTAAAGGTGTATAATTATGTCTAACCTGGTTCATCTGACCTTGACCTCATTTACTTGGATAATGTTAATTTTAAGTTATACTTGGAGTATTAAACCTTGTTTCATTAAAATTTCAACCTTGATTCAATAATGATCAGTAAAGCAGTTGAGACATTTCTGTGTGTGCACTCTCATTTACATATACCCACATCTGTTAATTGTATCGCTAGATATTTTTTGCTATTTTTTGTCATTATGTTGCTGCCTCATTGATATTCTGATATATGAAAACATAATGATTTCCACCGAGACCTAATCTTATTGATACATGTACATGTGTAATACCCCTTTCACTAATTTTGAAAAAATTATTAAGTTTGATACCATCACGTCCATTATTTGTTTAGTTTATTACTGATTTCATATATTTGAGCTAGATTTACACTGATTTTTTTAGATCCAAACAGAAATCTTCAGCACAAGGAGATAAAACTACCTGGAGTGGAGATGCTACACGTGACCGTGATTTCGGAATGTCAGAGAGTACTGTTACCATTACAGTGGATGAAGAGAAGAAGAAAGAAGCTGTCAGGGAGAGACCAGTCTGGATGACAGAGAGTACAGTAGATGGGGCATCTAATGATACCAATGAATTTGTAAGAATCATATCAAGATACTGTAAATTCAGAAATTAATGTGGGCATTTATTAATTAATGCAAATCACTCATTACTGGCAAAGATGAGAGACCTAATTAATGTGATTGCAAAAAATTTTGTGAAGATACATCACTACTGAAATTATAAATGCAAGTTTTTATGACAGTGTTAGAGAAAGACAACACAGTGTGGTCTTGACTCTTCTTGTATATTACCATTGCATGTTTTTATACGACCGCAAAAATTTATGTCAGATATTGCTTTCATGTCATTGTTGTCAGAAGACATTTGGTTTCCAGACAATAACTTTAGTATAAGTGAATGGATCTCTATGAATTTAACCACAAGGTTCAATAGCACAAAAGGAAGGTTGGGATTGATTTTAGGGGTTATGGTCCCAACTGTCAAAAAGGGGCCAATAAAGGCATTTTTCTAGTTTCCGGACAATAACTTGTGTATAAGTGTATGGATCTCTATGAAATTGTAGCACAAGGTTCCTTACCACAAAGGGAAGATTGGGATTGACTTTGGGGGTTATGGCCCAAATCGTTCAGGATTAAGGGACAAAAAAAGGGGGGAAAGAAAGGTTTTTCTGGTTAATGGACAATTACTTAAGTATTAGTCTATGGATCTCTATGAAATTGAAACACAAGGTTCCATACCACAAAGGGAAGGTTGGGTTTGACTTTGGGGGTTATGGCTCAAATCGTTCAGGAATAAGGGGCAAAAGGGAGGGGGGGAGGGGACAAGGTTTTTCTGGTTTCCAGACAAATACTTAAGTATTACCTTGTACCACAAGGTTCCATACCACACACAGAAGGTTGCAGTCGATTTTGTGGGTTGTGGCATTAATCGTTAAGAAACTAGAGGCCAAATAGGGCCAAAACAAGACTTTTCTAATACTGGCTAAGCTGGTTCTAACATAAATTATTTCTAATCTATATAAAGAAACAACAAATACTGATATGGCAGGAGATACACACCAAACAGGGTGTGTAAATTATAATATTTAGTTTGTAAACAGATTTACTAAGTATTGCGCAACAGCAAAGTATTGCACAACAGCAAGAAATCTTCAATTGAAAATAAATACAAATCTTTTAACCAATTTCAATGAGGATTAATTTAAAGTCTTGAATTGTTTGAGGTTTTTACCATGTATTACTATATTGGATATTTGGAAATTTTTAAATGGTCTACATTGAGGTCCAAAGGGTCTAAAATTAGACTTTGTTTGATTTCATCTAAAACTGAATTCTTGTGGTTCTATGATATGCTGAATCTAACTGTGCATTCAGATTTTTAATATTGGGCCCTGTTTTGAAATTAGTCCAAATTAAGGTCCAAAGGGTCCAAAATTAAACTTTGTTTGAATTCATGGTTTTATTTTATATGCTGAATCTAACCATGGAATTAGATTTTGGATATTGGACCATTAAGTAGATTAAATGACCCATTTCAAATTTTAAAGTTATCACTGATCTGACCACATTTATTCTGTGTCAGAAATCTATAATGTGTCAAATATTTAATCACTATCCAAATATTGAGCTGTATCAAGCTTGATTTTGTGTCCATACTTGCCCCAACTGTTCAGAGTTTGACCTCTGCGGTTGTATCCAGCTGCTCTCAGGCAGAGCACATTTTTCTCCTGTTCATTTTGTGCTCGAAGTTTGAAGAAAATTTCTTAAAATATATTTGTATTTTTAATCTACTTTTACAATATTTCAGGGTGTACCAAAATCAGATATTGCAGGACCTTCAAGAGCAGATACATCACGTAATGTTACCAGTAATGAAATAGAGACATTGTTAATTATTCACGAGAAGAAAAGTGGTGCAGTACCAGGCATACCTGCTGATGATAGCTCTAGTAGTGACTCAGAGGACGAGAAGAAGCCTACAGCTTCTGCAGGTAAACCTTCTGAAACTGCAAACCTTGTCTTCTTCTTGTCATAAAATCAGTTTCCTTTGAATAAACACCTTACAATAAAAAGAAAATAACAGTCAACTTAAATTGGCTGATATAGAATTGAAATAATACTTCATATTTTAGTATGATAAATCACAGAGGCGCCAGGTGCCAACAGAAAGTTGTCATGATCTGTTGAGATGTCTGATAAAGACAAGTCCTCATGAAGAAAAGTTTTTGAGGAGGTCTTATTACCCTTTTCACTGACACTAAGCCATTCAAAAAGTAGCACTTTGATTATGGGTAAACCTGTACATATAAAGCGCAGCATTCAACAGGATTCAAAACAAGAAGTTGGTCACTGGCCCATGACCATTCAATTTCATGACTGAAACCAAATACCCATGGTTAAAACATTCAGAAGAGGTCATGATTTTGGACAAATTGCCAAGTGAGATTTTCTTATCACTTGTTGTCATTCGTCCATTAACTTTTATAAAAATCCTCCTCTGAAACTACTGGACCAAATTTAACCAAACTTGGCTACACTCATCATTGGGGTATCTTGTTTGAAAAATGTGTCTTATGACCCCTGCCAGCCAACCAAAATGGCCGACATGGCTAAAAATGGAACATAGGGTTAAAATGAAGTTTTTTCTCTTATCTTGAAAACTGCTTTGAAAGGAGAAAATCTGACAGGGGCAGAAATGTTCAAAATATTGAGTTCTACCCTATCCATTTACATAAAACTCAGATGACTTATATATAACATATAGTTATTGGCCTAAATGACTTATTTTACCTTTTCAATGTCTCTCCTAGGGGCATTATGTTTTTCGCTCTGTGCGTCTGTTTGTTCGTCAGTTCGTTTGTTCGTCCGTCCGTCTGTCCCCTCTTCAAGTTAAAGTTTTTGTCAAGGTAGTTTTTGATGAAGTTGAAGTCCAATCAACTTGCAACTTAGTACACATGTTCACTATGATATGATCTTTCTAATTTTAATGCCAAATTAGAGTTTTGACCCCAATTTCACAATCCGTTGAACATAGAAAATGATAGTGTGAGTGGGGCATCTGTGTACTATGGACACATTCTTGTTTCATTTTAATTTGAAAGCAATAATATAATGAGAGAAATTTTATAACAAAAATGATCAGCAAGACAAGATCTACAAATAAGTGAACATGTCAGAAATCGCCAGTCGACTTTTTATTGGAGTTATTGCCTCTAAACATGAACAATACCATTATTTGACTGTT